>CABHPQ010143995.1:11891-44177 GCA_902168405.1 Peromyscus aztecus
TGTGAAATCACACACACACACACACACACACACACACACACACACACACACACACACTTAATCCAAATCTCAAATTCATTATCACAATGAATATACTAGATTTCCCCTTTTCCAGTTTTGAAACTCTCTTCCATAACAGTGAGAGATGATTACCACATTATCTTCAAATGAGTAATTAGAAATTACATTCTTTCATGTGGTCATCTTTCCATACATCCAAATTCACAAACTACATGCCAGGTAGCAATAGGCATCATATGGTAATTGGTACTCAAGGCAGATTTTTTGCTTTATAGTTTAAGATGTTTATATAATGGATGTTAATGACTGTCATTCTCAATTTTTATCCCATCCCTCATGACTGAAACCATTTTCAATAAGTACCCTTCCTGCTTTCATGTCTTTTTTTGTGAATGAGCCAATGGTTTTAATTACAATTTCATGCCCATGCTTAAGTAAGGCAAAACAATAAATGTCTATAATACAGAAGAAACTGACACTCCCTGTCCAACAGCCATAAACTGACAACATTCCTTCTAGTAAGTGGAACATCTAGGGGTTGAACTTCATGGGTCTCTCTCCCATTGATGATAAAATGGTGATAGACCCAGTTTATATATGTTATGCATAAAATATTTGCTGTAGTGATTTCTTAAGTATAATGGCTATCATGCCCAGAAAAAGATGTCCTAAAAAGGACTTAATGTAATTTGGATTTTTCAATTCCTTGATAGTTAGTGGTAACAAGAATTAGGACATGCTTGTTTGGCTGTATTTATAACTTGTTTGAAGAAATGTCTAGTCAAGTCATTTGCTCAGCTTTGAAAGTTTTCCTTGTTGCTGACTTTTGTGAATACTTTATATATTCTGCTTATTTATGTCTTGTCAGGAGTATGATTTACACACATTTTCTACTCTTTGCATTCCTTTTTTACTCTCTTGATAATGTGTTTTGTCAACTTTGATTTTAAAATTTTAACATTACAAAGGCAGTTCACATCCTCTGACACAGATAATAGCACTTTAACGAAACAGAAGGAATGTACAAGTACTTGTGTTCCTATTTTGTACAAATAATAGACATGTGACTGTACACATTTTTTTCATCCATCTTTCAATGTGAAATGCAAACATCAACCCTAGATATGTAACACACTTGTAAATAATAAAACTCTGTAATTCTAAAATCAACTGCAGCATATCTTCCCGTCTCTCCTCCATGATTTAGACCACCTACAACTTCTTAGACCCAGAAGTGAAAATATATGAGGGAATTTCTAAGTGGCTACTAAATGTGTCTCCAAACAAGGGAAAGCTGCAATCTATACAGAAATAACTAAAATAAAAGAAATGTAAAACTCAACCATCCCTCTCTCTCTGTCTCACTAATGCTTCAAAGTAACCCTTCCTATGTCACAGTCTATTAATTTTTGAGAAAAGTCCTAGTTTCAGCCAGGTCACACTGAGATATATGAGTGGATGAGAGGTAACACTCCCCACAATATTTTCACTCCATCTACATGCAACTTTTTATAGACACAAAGACACCCACCTGCTTCTCCAATTTCTAAATATGAACTACCAAAGGAAACATCTAGCTTCTCCAATTTAGACCTCTCTTATTCCCTCAGACCACAGGGAGGTCATAAGACCAAACTAACACCAGCAATGAGGAACCTGGACTTCAGTGCCCTCATATTATCCGAGGGAGGTGGACATCAGCTCTGGGAGAGTATTTTCCAATTCCTCCCCCTTTCTGCTAGCTGCTGCAATCCTTGTATTCTCTTCCCAAAAAGACTTTAACATCCTCCAAAAGGCATTAATTAAAGAAAAAGCTAAAAGATAGATACTCAGACAACATTTCCAGGACCAAGGATGTCTCTCAACAAACAAGGAAGAAGAAGGAAAAAGAAAAAATCTTTCTTGCCTGTTCTATCTTCTCCTAAGCATGTTAATAGCAAATGGACCATCCACAGAATGAAACATGAAGCCATAAGACTAATAGCAAATCAAAATGTGCTACCAACCAAAAACAATTATGAGTACATTCTTATCCTTAGTGGGCATAGATTTTGCTTTTGCTGTATTTGCACAGGGTTTCTCAGTCAGGTCTCCTAGGTGGTATCGTAGAACATATATCATTACAAGGTTTGGTGAGTGCTTCCTCTAATAATCTCTCTGGTCCCTTTTCTGTTTTCTGACTCTGAGATTACTACAATAAGGGCAGTTCCTACTCAACAATACCTCTCAGGTCCTTTTAGGTCATTTTTCTATATACTTTTCTTTACTTTTGTGCTTCAGAAGCAGTAATTTATACTGTACTGTCTTTAATACAGATGTGTGTATGTCCAGTGAACTCAACATCAATATACAAAAACATAAATTGAAATGTAATATAGCCTAGCTATCTTAATAATTTTAAACTGTAGGTATTATTAGAAAATGCTTTGTGCATATACAAAACATGAAAAGATTTTTTTATTAAGTTTAATATCTTAATCCTGAAATTATTGTACTTTTGAGTCTTCAAAGTATTCAAATCCAGCTCTTGAAGTGTAAAACTTAATACATGATCATATACATGCATAATAATAAAAACTCCTGTAACTTCAAAAGATGCATTCAAGATAAATAAAATAAAATAAAATATAGTACTTAATCTGAAAATCTCTCAAATTAGTGAATAGAATGATGAGTAAAGAAAACAAGCGGTTCTCAAGATCTCATTACATAGAATGGTAGATTATATTTCATATGTCACTGCTTTATATTGGGGTAAAGTGCATTACCCACTACAGTATAGAATGATAAGATTTTTCTACTATTTTTATTTTCAAGACCAAGCAGAGTTATATCGACTAGTATGTGCCAATCAACTGCATTGTAAGTCTGTATTTTTTCCAAATAATGGGCATTAGAACAAGATATATCAAGACCATGATTGGAAAACGTACAGAGACAACTAGCCAAAATAGTGGAAACACATGAACTGTGAACCAATATCTAAGGAGCCTCCATAGAACTGGACTAGACCCTCTGTATAAGTGAGACAGTTGTCTAACTTGAACTGTTTAGTGGCCCCCAGGCAGTGGGACCGGGACCTGTCCTTAGTGCATGAGCTGGGTTTTTGGAACCTAGTGCCTATGCTGAGACACATTGCTCAGCCTTGGTGCAGGGAGGAGGAGATTGGATCTGCCTCAACTGAATGTACCAGGCTCTGCTGACTCCTCAGGGGAGACCTCGCCTTGGAGGAGGTGGGAATGGGGGGTGAGGTTGAGGGGCAAGGCTTGGCGGTGGGAGGACAGGGGAATCCATGGTTAATATGTAAAGCAAAGAGAAAATCTCTTAATAAAAAGAAAAGAAAAAAAAAGATTTTTCTGCTATTTATATATTCAAGACCAAACAGAGTCATATCTACTAGTATGTGCCAATCAACTGCATTGTAAATCTGTTTTTTTCCAAACAATGGGCATTAGAACAAAATATATATATATTCATGCATAAATGTCCTTTTGTGAATTTTTTAAAGATTTTATTAATTAAATTATGTTAGAGAACCATATGCTAGCTTAGGAAGTGAAATATGATGAACACCCAGAAATTTCATAAGTTATGCTAAATAGGAAATCCATAAGAAATTAATTAGGACCTTCTTAAAATTAGTTAAGCCATGATAATCCCAATACTGCTTTATTTTCTAAAACAGATAAACTTGATCCTATTGTTCTTTAGTCTTTCCATTGTGAAACAGGAAGAGAAAGGAAAACTATTTTAAATACTAGTGGCATGCTGCCATATGCATCAGTGAATTGAGCTATGTAGGTCACACAAACGTTTTTGTATATTAGCACACAGATTATGACATGGAACAAAGCCTTTCAGAATACAATGCAAATATTGTAAATAAATTATATAACTTTTAGTAAATAAACCAGAAGCAGATATAGAAATGTTCATACTTATATAGCATATACTGTTTTATTCTCCAAAACTATGATGATTATTATATGCAGGTTATATTGATAACCGTTTTTGGCCTGCCTGCTTCCTCTATTTTTCCTCTCTTTTTTATTTGCATTCCCCCCCATCCCTGGTTTGTTGAGAGTATATTATTCTCTCATTCAATTTATCCTTATTACAGTTTCTCCTCCCTCTAAAACTTTCAGTTCCTCCCCACCTCCCCTTCTATCCAGATCCAGTCACTTTCTTCTCTCATTAGAAAAGAACAGGCTTCTAAGAGCATAACGAAACAAAATACAGTAAGATGAAACAACAACAACAAAAAAAAACATTACATCAAAGTTGGACAAGGGAAACCAACAGAAGTCAAAGAGCCCCCAAGAGTAGGCACAACAATTGAGGCCCACTAATTCACACACTTAGGAGCCCCATAAAAAACACCCTAAAAGCTATAACATGTATGCCGAGGACCTGGTGCAGACTTGTGTCAGTCTTAGGCCTGGTGCCTCAATCTCTGCCATTCATATGAGCTTTGCTCAGTTGATTAACAGGGCCTTGTTCTCCAGGTGTCCTCCATACCCTCAGGCTCTTACATTCTTTTCACTTCTTCTTTTTTAGGATTCCCTGAGCTTTGGGGGAAGGGGTTTCATGGAGACATCCCATGTAGCGCTGTATGTTCCAGAGTCTGCCTGTAGAAGAATACAAATAGATCCGTACTTATCACCCTGCACAAAGACCTCAACGTCAAACCAGATACACTGAGTCTGAAAGAAGAGAAAGTCTGAGGTAGCCTTGAACTCATTGGCACAGTAGACTTTCTGCAAAGAACACTGATAGTGCAGTCACTAAGATCAAAAATTAATACATTCAATCTCATGAAAATGGAAAGCTTCTCTAAGGCTAAGAACACTGTCATTCAGACAAAGTAGAAGCTTATAGAATTAGAAAAGATTTTTACCAACTACATATACGATTGAGGATTAATGTAACACTAATTGCTTAATGGCCTTATTAATAGAAAAACCCAGAGATAGATATTGGGGTAAAAGCTGAAAGAGCAGAGAAACAGAACAAGCCAGGCACATTCTTACCTCTATGAAATCCTCACTCTCAAGGGAGTAAGGTCCTGTTTCCTCACGCCTTATATATTACCCAGATCTCACTCCCTGGGATTAAAGGCATGTATGCTTCCCAAGTAAAGGCATGAGATCTCAAGTGCTGGGATTAAAGATGTGTGCCACCACTGCCTGGTTCTGTTTCTCTCATGTAGCCCAGTGTGGCCTTGAACTCACAGAGATCCAGATGGATCTCTGCCTCCCGAGTGATAGGATTAAAGGTATGTGCCACTACTGTCTGGCCTCTACATCTAATCTAGTGGCTGTCTCTGCCCTCTGATCCCCAGGTGTTTTATTGGGGTGCATAATATATCACCACAGATTAACATCCAAATTATATAAATAACTCTAAAGCTAGATATCAAAAGCCCCAAATAATCCAATTTATAAATGGGGTATAGCTCTAAACAGAGAATTCTCTATAGAGATCTACTGGGGCATGGGCAACCTACCAGCAGCCACAACCTTTCTAAGTAGCCACCAACTAGCAATAGCATCTCCACTACAGCTAGGATGTGCAGGACTTACTCAAAAAAATATCCACCATATGAACGGATGTTTACACAAGCTGTGTCATATCTAGAAGACTACAATTCCTGGGTATCTTCCCTATTCCCCAGCTTTTACATTCTTTCCATCCACTCTGCTGTCACGTCTGTGAGCCCTGAAGAGAGAGAGGTAGACCTAGACGATATTGCTGAATATGAATTCTTAATTTATTCTGAATGTATGTATATGTGTCAACATTTATGCATAATTCTCACAGTGTGTAACCAAATACAGTGTCATGTTATTATTGAGTCTTATGATTTGCTAAATGCATTAAACCTATCTGAAAGAAAGATATTTTTTGATTCACTATTAATTTCACAATTTTTTCATAAACGGATAATCTGGAATATTAGTATATGAATAAGCCCCAATAGAGTCAATGTTTTGTTTTATTTTGTTTTTCACCAACAAAATTGTGTGTCATAACTATGTATAACTAGCATAAGGTTTCCAATGCCTCAACTTCTGAAAATGACTACTGTCCATTTGCAGTGGCCTAATAGTTAAAACTATTTGAAAACTGATGTTAGAAAGATCTTCAAATTATGAACAATAGCAAGTCCTACAAAATACTATTTTCTCTCATGAATAATAGAAAGTTATTTCCCTATTCAATTGCCTAGAAACTTCTCCCTTAACAGAGCTAGAGAATATCACTTTAAAAGCCTAATTGTGCATATGAAGCCATTTTTGCAAAAAAAAAGAAAATACATGATTAAATAAAAGTTGATCAAAAAAGAAAGAAAACAATTATGAATACTTAAGATCTAATAATTTCACTGACACACATTCAAAGTATATATTCCTTAATTTTCCCTTTTCTTTTTGTTTGAGGTTTTTACATATCTATATAACGTGTTTAGATAAAATTCATCCCCAATTGCCTCCAGTCACTCCCCTATGTTTATCCCATCACTATTCTACCCCAACTTCATCTGGCCTTTTCATAAAGACCCCTGAGTCCACTTAGTGCTGCCTATGTGTCCATAGGTGTAGGACCGTCTACTGGAGAAAGGTTATACCTTTGAAGAAAACTGACTCTTTCCCAGCAGCCATCAGTGGGAACCACCTCCTGGACTATGGGTAGGACTTTAGGAGCCTCTGTCCCATCCATAGTGGGGTTGTGTCTGGCTTAATCTGATGCTGGTATTGTGCATGAAGTAACAGCTGCTGAGTTACTGTACGGTCCATGCCTGCTATAGAAGAAATAGTGCTTTGCTGCCAGTGTGCATGGACTCTGCCTGTGGAATTCCTTCTGCTCCTTTTTCTGTGCTGTTCCCTGAACCTTGCTGGGAGAGATTGTGGTAGAGATATCCCATTTAGAGCTCAGAATTCCATAGTCTCTTGTTTGCTACACATTGGCCAGTTGTGGGTCTCTGTGAAAACCACTATCTATTATAAATGAAGCTTTTCTAAGGAGGGTTGAAAGATTAATTAACCTATGAGTGTAAAGGCAAGAACTTATGAGGCAATTTATTACTATGTCTATTTAGAGATTAATAGCATTAATTTCTCCCCTAGGGCCCATGGCTGAATTAGCCATGTTTTTTTTTAACCCAGTTAACAGTACCAGGCATGAGTTGTCCCTCTTCTGGAGTAGGTCTTAAATACAATCAGAAGGTGTTTTGTTTTTCCAATAACATTTTTGCCACTAATGTACAAGACACATATTTTTCAGGGTAGTTGTTATTGTAGCTCATAAGGATAAGACTTTTGATTACTTTTCTTGAAAGGTAACATGCACAGCACTTTCTAGTACTATGCTGTGTTTTCAGGAACCTGTCCAAACATCATCACGTTTGATGAAAGAAAATCTAGCAACAACAAGTATTGAATAACGTATGCCTTTGCATTACTTATCCCCAAAACAGTCTTGTAAAATATTTTTGATTAAATAATTGATCATACTATTGGAAGAATGGGATATGTACAAAATAAACTAGAAATTTTATTTCATCCATTTTAAGATTTGTTTATCTGTGTGGGGGTTTTGCCTGAAGGTATGTCTGTTCATCCAGTACATGATGTCCCAGGAATTGGAAGAGTTATTGGATCCCCTTGAACTGGAGTTACTATACTTTTGAGCTGCTATGTGGGTGCTCAGAATCAAACCTGGGTTCCCTGCAAAAACAATTTCTCCTAAATGTAGAATCATCTCTAACATCCTAAAGTTGAAATTCTAAATATTAAGGACTTGAACCACCTTTAAATAATTATATGATATTCATCCTGAGTCATCAGGTCCTTTTCTACTTGGTGTTTTGAAATTAATTTTGCAAATTCTCATTAGTTGAAAATTCTGTACAATGTACTTTGATCATATTCATTCCCCCCCCAAAAAAACCCGGTCAAATTCATCTGCTTCCCTTGCCACCTAACTTTATTTTATTTTTCTTTTTTAAAGTCACAAAGTCCAAAATTTACTGCTCATATAATCTTGGATGTGTGGATTTGTACCTACCAGAGAAAACTAGGTGCTATGGAACAATCTTTGTACACTGTAAATATGTATTACTCTCATTGGTTAATAAAGAGCTGACTGGCCTAAAGGTGGGCAGGAAGAGATTGCACAGGAGACACCGACTGGGCAGACTCTGGGAAGAAGAAGGGTGGAGTCTCGGGAAGTTGCCAACCAGATGCAGAGAAGCAGGTAGTGTATCAAATGAGGTAACAAGACATGAGTCACATGGCAGCAATTAAATAAATAGAAATGGGTTAATTTAAGTTATAAAAGCTAGTTAAATAGAAATAGGTTAATTTAAGCTACAAAAACAAGTTAAAATAAATCTAAACTATCAACTGAACATATATGATTAATATTAAGTCTCTGTGTGGTTATTTGAGAGTGGCTGGCAGGAGAGAGATAACTTGTGGTCCCAACGAAAAACTCCTCCTACAACTAGGAATCACTCTCTTTAAGAAAACTGACTGTCCTTTACTTTACAGCTAACATCCACTTATGAGTGAGTACATGCCATGTTTGTCTTTCTGGGTCTGGGTTATCTCACTTAGGATGAATTTAATTTTTAATTATTTATTTATATCTGTCTATCTATCTATCTATCTATTCATTTATTTATGGTTTTTTGAGACGGAATTTCTCTGTGTAGCTATGGAACCCATACTGGAACACTTGCTTTGTAGACTAGGCTGGCCTGGAACTCACAGAAATCTGCCTGCCTTCTGTCTCCTGAGTGCTGGGATTAAAAGTGTGAGCCACCACACTCAGCCAGGATGAATTTTAAAGGATCACTAGGCAACAATACACAGCCTCAGAAAATCTAGGTAACAAGGATGGCCCTGGGAAGGGGAAGTGGAAGAGATCTCCTAGGTAAACTGGGGGTGGTGGGTAGAGGTATGGGAACATGACAGATCAGTTTGACTGGGTTGGGGGCAGGATGAACACAGAGAATAATGAAAGAGCTATCTTGGTAGGAGGCTATTTTGGGGTTAGGGAAAAACCTGGTGCCAAGGAAACTCCCAGGATTCCACAAGGATGACCCCAGCTAAGATTCCTAGCAACAGTGGAGAGGGTGCCTGAACTGGCCTCCTCCTCTAATCAGATTGGTGGCTATCCTAATTGTTATCAGAGTACATTCATCCAGTAACAGATGGAAGCAGATGCAGAGATCCACAGCCAAACCCTGGGAGTCCTGCTGAAGAGAGGAAGGGATGGTATGAGCCATGGCGGGTCAAGGTCATGACAGCGGAACCCACAGAGACAGCTGATATGAGCTCATGGAAGTTCCCTGACTCTGGACCAACAGCTAGGGAACCTGCATGGGACCAACCTTGGCTGACTGCATGTGTGTGACAGTTGTGCAGCTTGGTCTGTTTGTGGGGCTTTTACCAGTGGGATCAGGACCTGTCCCTGGCACTTGAGCTGGCCTTTGGGAACCTAACCCCTAAACTGGGTTGCCTTGCCCAACCTTGATGCAGGGGGAGGAGTTTGGTACTGCCTGAAATTGATGTGCCATGCTTTATTGACTTCCATAGGAGGCCTGCACTTTTTAGAATGGAGTGGATGGGGGAAGGGAGAAGGAAGGTGGGGAAAGGGAATGGGAGGAGAGGAGGGAAATTGGTCAGTTTGGAAAAGAAAGAGAGAGAGAGAGAGAGAAAAGAAAAAATGACTCTCTTTTCCAAGAGCTACCAACCACCAAGCCTCCTCAGGTAAGGCTGAGACTAAGTCCTCACAAACTTTCTCTCTGCTAGAATTTTGTTTGGCTTGAATTTTTCCATATCTTGGACATGCTGTCATTTCTGCTGTGAGTTCACATTTTAGCAACCTTTCTGTGTCTGCAAACACTATGTCCTTGTAGATATGCCCCTGGCTCTTATAATATTTTGGTCCCATTTTAGCAATCATCTCTAAGCTTTGGTAGGATGGAGTATGATACAGCTATAGGACTGTGCTTTCCAGTCTCTTATTCTCTGCTCCTTGGCCAGTTGTAGGTATCTGTTTTGGCCCCTGTCTACTAAAAATAGAAACTTCTCATATGAGAGCTGATCTGTACAATAATCTATGGCTGTAACAATAAGTTATTACTGTAGAAGCTTCCTAAAGTCACACATCTAAGGAGTTTACATGGAGTTATCCTATAATGAGGTGACAAATTCCCTACTAGACTTCAGAAGCTAACAAATATAAATCCCAGAACCATGAATGGGTTACTTCTTTTGTTGCTGTTGATCAGTAAAATAATGCATCATATATTACAGGCTATTGCCAATACTATTGACCCTCTGACACTTGATACCAAGACTGTATTTCTGAAAACACCAGATATTTGAATTATAAAATATAGATAAATTATACTTGTACTTATCTTGAAGTTTTCTCTATATGTGCTAGCTTTCATAATGCTGGAAATTGCTGTGAGTTCTGTTCAGTAATAAAAGCAGACATCAGTCATACACATGTGAAAAACAGAATGATGATTGGCCTGAAAAGACATGGCCACTAGTTTGATTAGTCTGATAGTGGTATGAAGGTCATGAAAGTATAATTATCCATCAATTTTATGACTCTGTTTAAGGTCCCTCTCTCCCACACACATAAGCACACACAGAGAGACAGAGAGACAAAGACAGAAAGTCAGAAATACCAGGCACATCACTGGGGCTAAGACTTATAGCTAGACAGTTCATTAGCCTTAAGAGATAACTTACTATTATTATTATTTCTATTTGTTTACTTCATATGATTGCTTAAACATATTACAATCATATTCATTCCAAAACATGTACTTCTAATAGGATACTTACTTTTGTTTTCTTCACATTAAAAAAAGACTTAAAACAAAATATACTGCAAATTACCTAAAAACTCCCTTGTTAGAAAGAAACATTCTGTCTTAGATAGAACAATTAGAGGATTGACTATCAAGAGGATACAAATGAGAAAGGAGGAAATTAAAGTATTCTTATTTGTAAACCATATGATTTTATACATGAAAGATCATAAGACTCCACCAGGAAATGTCTATAGCTGATACATAGTCTCAGATAAGTAGAAGTACACAGAATTAGTACATAAAAATTACTATATTCTATGTATACAAATGGCAACCATACTGAGAAAGAAATGAGGAAACCATACCTTTCACAAAAGCCACAAAAATAACTTGAGATAAACTAAAAAAGCAAATGAAAGACTTGTATAATTAAAAGCTTGAAGGCATTGAAGAAATTGATGAAGACACCATAAAATGAAAAGATCTTTCATGCTCATGGATCGGTAGGATTAATATTGTAAAAATAGTCATTCTACCAAAAGCAGCATGAAGATTCAATCCAATCCCCATCAAAATTAAAACACAATAATTCATAAAGTTGACATAAAAACAGTCTCAATGATCATACTGAATAAAAAATCAAGATAGCTGAAGAAATCCTGAATAGAACTGGTAGGACATCATTATCCCAGATTTCAGGTTGTACTACACAAGCACATAAAACAACGTAGTTCTGGCATGAAAACAAACCTATTGATCAATGGGAATAGAATTTAAGACCCAGACATAACTCCACACACCTACAGAAGACACCTGATTTTTGACAAAGAAACAAAAATACACACCGGAGAAAAAACATCATTTTCACCAAATGATGCTGGTCATATTGGATGCCTGCATTGCAGAAGACAGAGAATGGATTTATATTTAGCATCCTGCATAAAACTCGACTCCAAATGCATCATGGACCTCCATACAAGACTAAATACTCTGAATCTGATAAAAAAGAGAAATTAGGGAATGGACTTGAATTCATCGTCACAAAAATGACTTTCTAAACAGGACATCTACAGCACATTATTGAGACCAATGATTTGTGAATAGAACCTCAGGAAGCTAACCACCTTCTGTACAGAAAAGGAAACCATCATTTGAACAAAATAATAGCATATTAAAATTTAGAATTAGGATTAAAACTATTTTAATTGATTTTCAGTTTTCTGAAAAATCATCACACTGATTTTCATAGTGGCTGTACCAGGTTGCCCTCTCACCAACAATGATTAAATATTCCCTACTTCCCACATCTTCAACCGCATGTGCAGCTGGTTATTTTATTGATCTTGGCTATTCTGACTAAGGTAAGAAAAAAAATCTCAAAGTAGCCTTCATTTTCATTTCCCTGATGACTAAACATGTTGAACATTTCTTTAAGTGTTTCTCATCCATTTGTGCTTCATCTTTTGAGAAAAATCTGCCTAGATCTATATCCCATTTTAATTGGGTTGTTTGTTTTATTGGTACTTGGCTTTTTTGGTTGTTTGCATATTCTAAAAACTAACCCTCCATTAAATATACATGTGGTACAGATTTTTTTCCCATTCTGTAAGCTTCAATAATGGTGTGCTTTGTTGTAAAGAAGCATTTTAGCTTCATGAAGTCTCACCTATTAATCACTGATTTTAACACATGTGCTATTAGTGTGCTGTTCATGAAGTATCTTTCTGTGTCAATGAGTTCAAGCCTATCTCTACTTTCTCTTCTATCATGTCAGAGTATCTGGTCCTTTTTTTTTTAATTGAAAATAAATTTGTCTCTCACACAATATATCCCAACAACAGGTTCTGCTTTCTCCACTATTCATTAACCTCCTTCTCACCTCTCCCCTGATCCATTCCCCCTCCATTTCATTTTCAGAAGAGACCAGGCCTCCAAGAGATGACATCCAAAACAAGACACGACAAAACAAGAATCAATAACACAAGTGAAGGCCCTCATATGGAGGCTGGACAAGGAAACTCAATAGGGGGAAAAGAGTCTCAAGAGCAAGCAAGAGTCAGAGATACACCTGCTACAATTATTAGGATCCCCCCACATGCCAAAAAAATGGACTAAGCAAGCAGCCATAACATATATGCAGAGGACCCCAGTGCAGACTCTTGCATGCCCTATACTTGCCACTTCAGTCTCTTTGGGCCTATGTGAACTCTGCTTAGTCAATTTGCCAGGCCATGTTCTTCTGCTTTCTCCAGTCCTTTCTGAGTCCCAAAGTCTTCTCTCCCCATCTTCTGAACAGTTCCCTGATCTCCACAGGAAGGGACCTGATGGAGACTTCCAATTTACATTCTCTCTCTGCAGAATTTCTGAGCATGGGTCTCTGTATTTGTTCCCATCTGCTGCTGGAGAAAGCCTCTCCATCGACAACTGATTTACAAATATAGCAAAAAAATCATTTGGACTCTTCATGGCCATTATTATTATTATTATTATTATTATTATTATTAATTATTATTATTATTATTTCATTAATTAGTGTATTTATTTTGCCAGTTATGTTTGCTTCTACCCTAGGTCTCTGGGCTATCGAGGCTCCAGTTCCTGTCCATCCAGTAAGTGACTTATGGAGAGGTTCTTGATACATTTAGAGCTGAGGTTTGTGCAGTCTGACAGATTTGGATCTACTTTCACTCTTCAACATGCAGTGATTCAGTTTTGTCAAATCAATTTTCAGGGGATAATGTCTCTTCTCCAGTGTGTATTTTTGGCATTTTTGTCAAAGATCAGGTTTCTTTGACTGTGTGGAATTACTTCTGGGTCTTCAATTCCATTTCATGGATCAATGTGTCCATTTTTATGCCAATACCATTATGTTTTTTTTTTTTAGTATTGGAGCTCAGTAATACACCTTGAAATCTGGAATGGGGATACTCCAGAATTTCTTTTATTATTCAGATTTTTTTTAGCAATACTGGTTTTTGTTTTATTGCTTGTTTGTTTTCATGTGTGTTTGAAGATTATTTCAATTTCTGTTTGTAATTGTGCTTTAATTTTGTTGAGGTTCCATTGAATATTTAGATTGAATTTTGTTATAGTGATTATTTTCACAATATTATTTCTAATCCCCAGTACCAGGAATGAGTTACATATTTATGAGCTATAAGTCAAAGGGATCCAATAAACCAATACCCCACATAGGCTATTGCCGTTGCTATGTATTACCATCCACAATCTGACAGGAAAACCCTATTGCTAAAGACACTACATGTAAGTGAATCTTAAAAGGTCTTATTAATAAAACAAACCCGGTGCCAGTTATTGGGGTGAATACTGGAAAATCAGAGAAACAGAACAAGCCACAGCCACCACACTTTGCCAATTACTCAGCTGATCCTGTTTCCTCAGACTGGAAGCCTTTGAGACCTCATCCAGAATGAATCTCAGCTGAGTTGCTGCTAAAAGCCTAAAAGCTTAACCAGACTCTAATTTCTGGTTTTCATACCTTATATACCTTTTTGCTTCCCACCATCACTTCCTGGTATTAAAGGCATGTGTCACCATGCCTGGCTGTTTTCAATATGGCTTTAAACTCATAGAGATCCAGATGGATCTCTGCCTCCAGAATGCTAGGATTAAAGCTCTGTGTGCCACCATTTTCTGGCCTCTATGTCTAGTGGCTGGTCTGTTCTCTGACCCCAGATAAGTTTATTAGGGTGCACAATATTTTGGGGAACACAATATCACCACAACCACAAGCTTGTGTGTATCAAACATGGAAAAAATTGAGCCAGTATGCAACTAGAAGCTTCTCCCTACTATCTCACATCCATTGTTTCTGCAGATTCTATACTAGCTACCAAATGAGAAAAGTTATCATCAGTCTTACCCAACTACAAACCTTGTGAGCTCCAATAAGATGTGACTGCAAGATATACTGATGCAAGAGTGGCACAAATATTAAGACATTAACTAACTACCTTTGATTGGATATGAGTCCCTTTATATGGACCTTCCACTTTAAATTGAAAAAGTGGCCAAGAAACTGAGACTAGACAGATTATGAGCCTGAAAGTAAAACAAGCTACTACTATTCTGTTAATAATCATAGCAACAGAACGACTCCTAATAAAATATTGTTATACTCATAGATCAGTGAAATGCTTAATCCTCATCACAGAAACTTCTTCTTGCAGCAGTAAGTGACCCACAACTTGTCAATATAGAGAGAGAAATATTGAAATCCTCAGCTGTAAATGGGATGTCTGCATCAAACTGTTTCCCTCATGGCCGAGAAATCTCAGCTGAAGAGGAGTCAGAACGATGTTAAGTGACAAGGATAGTAGATGGATCCAAAAAATCGCGTTTCCCATCGACAACAGGGCAGATACAAGATGAACTCAGAGCGTGTGGCAAACGTGCACAGGGCCTGTACAGATTCAAACCAGATGGGATCCCGGCATTGAAAGAAGAAAGTGAACATGGAGTCCCACACCTAACCAAGAAGCAATTTGCAAATGATACATGATGGAAAGTGAGTATCTGTTCTAATGAAGTTAGACTGGGTACATCAACCCTACTCCAGCAGACCTCACCCAGAGAAGTTGGCCAACTCAAGACAGACTCCATGTTATAGTATGTGCTTTCATTTGGTATTTATTTCCCATTTATTTATTTATTTATTTATTTGTTTGTTTGTTTATAGACAAAAATATGAAGTGGGTAAGTGATGAAGGGAAGTATCTGCAAGGAGCTTTTGGGAGGAAAGAATTTGAACAAAATTTACTATATGAAAATTTAAAATCATAAATTGTGAACAGTCATTAAAAAACAGCTTGAGTGTCATGTTGTTCTGTGATATCTGAGAAGCACAGCTCATTGAGATTTTCAACACTGCAGTGCATTTAAAAGAATCTTGAGCATATTAAGAGCCAATGTGTACATGCTTCACCTATTCAGAGACATACTAGAGAAATTGGTGCCAAGATTACTGACTCATCCCAAAATATAATACCTCTTTTCTGGCATAGCCCTGACTACACACTGAAAAGAATTCAAATTCAGATATTGGTTAAACTAGTATTATATGTAAGCTAATAAGTAAACTAGGAAAAAGAAAAATGTAAATAAACAAAGTTATATACTGAAATTTGTCATCTAATTTTTCTGAACATTTTCTGTTAATACTTCATACTGATATGTACTATAGCTAAAATATGATTACTGATTAATAATGTTAAAAATTGTGAATTTAATAGTCCTTAATTGTAACATTATTGTCACTTTAAAGAATTTTATGAAGTGTTTACCACTTTGTAATTCTCTCTCTCTCTCTCTCTCTCTCTCTCTCTCTCTCTCTCTCTCTCTGTGTGTGTGTGTGTGTGTGTGTGTGTGTGTGTGTGTGTGTGTGGTGGTATTGTGTTCCCCAAAATATTGTGTACTTTAATAAACTTATGTGGGGTCAGAGACAGAAGAGCCACAAGATTAAACATGAGGATAGGCAGTGGTAGCATACGCCTTTAATCCTAGCATTCCAGAGACAGAAATCCCTCTGGATCTCTGTGAGTTCAAGGCCACATTGGAAACCGCCAGGCGTGGTGACACACACCTTTAATCCCAGAAAGCAAGCCTTTAATCCCAGCGAGTGGTGGTAGAAAGCAGAAAGGTATATAAGGCGTGAGGACCAGAAACTAGAGGCATTTGCCCAAGAGAGGCATTTGCCCTAGAGAGGCATTTGCCCTGGAGAGGCATTTGCCCAAGAGAGGCATTTGCCCTAGAGAGGCATTTGCCCTGGAGAGGCATTTGCCCAAGAGAGGCATTTGGCCTGGAGAAGCATTTTGGCCTGGAGAAGCATTTGGGCTGGTTAAGCATTCAGGCTTCTAGCAGCAGTTCAGCTGAGAGCCATTCGGATATGAGGACACAGAGGCTTCCAGTCTGAGGAAACAGGACCAGCTGAGAAGTTGGCCAGGTGAGATTAGCTGTGGCTCGTTCTGTCTCTCTGACCTTCCAGTGTTCGTCCCAATACCTGGCTCAGGTTTGATTTTATTAATAAGACTCTTTAAGATTCATGCTACATGTGTGTATGTGTGTATGTGTGTATGTGTGTGTTCACATACACAAATGGAGGGCACCCATGGCAACTTAAAAAAGTCAGTTCTCCCAGTTTGGTTCCAGGAATCAGATTCAGGTCTTTAGGTTTGAGAACAGGCATTACTACACATTGTGCACTCGTGTCTGTCCCACTCTGAAAATATTAAAGAATACCATCTGTTTCGCAAATGAAATATAATTGTTAAAGATTTCATATGGCTTTGTGTCAAAAATTCTATTAATGTCTTAATAAGACAATATGCCACTATCCTTCCTTTAGCTAATTCCAGTAACCATGTTTATTTTAATCAGAGGAACAAACATTTAATAAATATTGTTATTACTGCTACATACTTAATATTGAGTACATTTCAGGACAGATCTTAATCCATGCCAATGCCAAGTTTCCAAATCATTAGAAATGTGTTCTGGCCAAAAGATCAGTGGGTTGTCTATGCTATCTTGTGAATAAATACTTTCTTCATACCCATATTCCTTACAAGATCTGCTGAAAGTGTTAATGTTGAATTTTGGAATATAGAGGTTGACTTTGTCTAAATCACTAGTTCTATATGAAACTATTTATATTTCTCTGTGGAAATTTGTATTTAATCTGTGATAGTTGGGATTTCACAGCCATAGAATTTACTGCAAAATCCAGTCAGTAGGCACCAGGATCTTCTCTGAGTTTCCAAAGAATACTCCATCTTCAAATATGGATAAGAATGAGATAAAACATGCCTCTTGTAAGTCAGCCTTTGTCCATGGGATGTCTGTATGTGTATTTAGGAAGCCATAGCCATTTTGTTACCTTTCCCTGAACACATAATTTTGGTCTACTTCGGGGTAAATGACAACTACTTGAGGAGCCAAACATCATCTCTTCAGAATAAAAACTGCTGCCATAGGACTTATAAATTTGGTAACGTATACACAGGCACCATTGATAACCCATAAATAGCCAAAGGGCCATTAAGAAAAATTGAGATAACAACTGATTAATAAGCCAATACTATATGTGATCCAGTCAAAATTGCAACTCAGACAGGAAACACAATTTCTATGCAGACTGAACAACACTCCCAACCTTATGGACTTCAAACAATTTATAAAATCAGAACAATAAGTGAGAAGAATTATTACAACAGTTGTCCTAAAAAATAGGGTACAGTAGGGGTACAGCATAAATTGTGTAAATTAAGGAATGCAACAAGTTAAAGAAAAGATAAAATCAGTTCTTGTGAAAAATGGAAGAGAAAGGACAAGAGCAAACAAATGTCAAGGCAAAGGGACTGATTCAGGGTTGACTTGACTGGATGGCATTAGCAGGATTCAAATGCTCTGCTTTAATAAGCACTATAGCATTCTTCCCTTAAAACACAGAATTAACAAGCTACATGTGGTCCAAAATTTTTTGGGGTAGAACTGACTGCTGCCTGGACGGTCAGCCCCTCACGGACTAGTATTTTTGAGCACCTCAACCTGCCCACACAGAACATAGAACACCTTGCTCAGAGCAAGTATTGCCTAATAGAACATGTGAACGAAGAACGTCTGTGATTTATTCTAAGAAGGTGACTGCAATGTCATCCCTCAGCCCTACTTCTCCCTTGCCCAGTTTCCGCTTTTATGATCCAGGCTTTTTCATACTCCTATCATATATTATTTCATGTTCCTTTGCCTCAGAGGTGTGTCTTAATTCTGCTTCTCATTTTGAGATGTAATATTGTGTAGCATTAAATAATGAATTAAGGTTTTACATTAGAAGGAGCCTTCTAGAAGCACAATGCCTTGATCAAAGAAGAAATTTTAATGAAGAGAATTCCAGGTAATGAAGCAAGCCAGTGGAGGAAATAAATTGGTGCAAGCAGGCACTTCTACATCAGCTCAGTTAGAATCATCTAGGGCATGAAAACTGCATCACATGATTTTAGTTTTAAAAATTACTTACATCTTTCTGAGAAGTTAAAGTGAACTACAGCATATGTTAAGTCCCAAATCTGTTCAAAGCTATTTACATGAGTGGTATGTTGGAGATGAATGGAAGAGAAGGATAAATTATTAATGTGGTTTCTGCTGTTTTCAAAGAAAAGAATTCAGTTCTAAATTCAGCTTTATAGAGCAGTCACAAAACATTCTCTTCCTCTAACCTCTAACAAGAGGTTTAAGGGAAAACTTGACTGGAAATGAAAAAACTATTAAATACTGGCAAGAAATAATTATCTCATAAAAAGAGTGCCACTGCTTATCTTCTGTAGTACTCAAAATGCTCTGCTCGCTAAATATTAATTTCTATTGTATATTTCTTTACAGTGGTTAATATATTTTTACATTTATGTTGAAGATGCAACACACATTAAAATTAATTGCAATTATATGTGTAGCTCAAGGAGAGAAAATTCAGTAACCAGTATGATATGAGACACTTAGCCTTCTCGTCATTAGATCTTAGAAGCATCACAAAACACAGCCAAAGCAAAATGCAATGCTCTGTATCAACACTCATGAACTATGTGTCATAAAATTTCCTATAAAGATCAAAGAAAAAAGTCAAAAGGAAAGAGAAATTTATTAGTGAGACAAGATCCAACTACTGTGCATTTCTATTCCTTCATATTGCTACAAAACAAAAAATAAAACTTAAGATCATTTCTTGCAACGTACTGAATTCTCTAAGAAGACTTTCATTTTGGGTTTCTTGCTCATTGCTCATAACTGTATAGCTGGTAACCAAGAATAGTACAGACACACTGCAGAAGGAATGAATCTTTATTGAATGAATGAATCAATCAATCAATGAAAGAACTAATAAATAGAGTACAGAAAGTTCATATGTAAAATTTCAATGTTGTATTCAATTTCTTTGAAATTGAGAGCTGTTTTTCAATAATTATAGAGCTAATAGTAAATGAAAAAACAGGAAATAATCTTTTTAGTATTCTTTTTATAAGACTATTTTCGGCAATAATATTCAAAGAACTGTCTGAGGTTAAACTGTACTTCAGGTGACCCTGCTTTGATTAAGAAGTAAATTTGATCTCAGATTTGTCTGACTTAAATGCCTGAAGAGGAAACGTGGAAGAGATAAATGGAATAGGAAAGCTCCACATTTCATCTAAGTATAACTTTACTTAAAACCATTAACGTGAGCCATATCAGTACTTAAAACGTTTGTTCTGCAAATATTTCTTGTTAAGACTCTAATTTCTAAGAATCCAAAGTTATAGTTACTGAAATTTCACTCATCTAATACATATAAATAGGTTCCACACAAGCCATCAATATGGAAGCAATCAATATTTTACCTGGAAAATCTTTGAGCACTGGTGCTATGATAAAAGTAATTTCACATCATTTGTTGTGGGTTGGATTGGGCCCTGGTAAGCTGTATAGCCCTTATTCCCATAATTCTCAGTGCTCTACAAATTCAAGTTAGACTGATTTTGGTTATCCCATGAGCATATCTCAGCCTTCCAATGGTGAAATTGTGCTTAGAGATAACTGTCATGCATTTATTTACATCTTATAAAATCCTCACAAAATGTTTCCTTCTTATAATTTCATTCACCTATCACACTCTTAAATTTTATCTCGGGCCCATTGAGCTGCTTTATTTTATGTCAACTTGATACAAACTAAAGTCATTTGGAAGAAAAAACCTCAACTGAGAAAATGTCCCCATGGTCTGGAGAGATTGTTCAGTGGTTAAGAGCACTGGCTGCTCTTCCAGAGGATTTAGGTTCAATCCCAGCACCCAGATGGCAGCTCACTACTGTCTGTAATTCCATTTCCAGGGGATCTAGCATGCTCACAGACAGACATGTAGGCAGAACACCAATGTACATAAAATATTTTGCTCAGCCTTGGTGTAGGGAGGAAGGGACTGGACCTGCCTCAGCTGAATCTACCAGGTTCGGCTGACTCCCCAGGGGAGACCTTGCTTTGGAAGAGGTGAGAATGGGGGGTGGTTTGGTGGGGAAGGCTGGGGGGGTGGGAGGAGGGAGGACAGGGGAATCCGTGGCTGATATGTAAAATTAAATTAATTATAAAATAAAAATATTAAAAAAATAATTTAAAAAAGAAAATATTCCCATCAGATTGCCCTGTGGGAAAGCCTGTGGAGCATTTTCCGCATTGATGATTGATATGGGAGGGTCCAGCCTATTGTGAATAAAATTTTGATATCTCATTGAAATCATACTAAATGACAGCCAACTTAATATAGGAAAATATAGCCTTCAGAATTAAAAAGAAAATAGAAAAATAAATGACATGATTGATTTACATAATGTGGATATAAAATACAATGAACAATAGTATATTTTGAGAACACATATGCAGATTTTTATCTTATTTTATTAATTAAACAATTCGTGTGGTTATTGAAGACACAGAGCCTTACTGTGGAGACCAAGCTGGTCTTACATTCAAAACAATCTTCTTGTCTCAGCTTCCAAAATTCTGGTATAAGCATGTAGCATGAATCTTAAATGGTCTTATTAATAAAATCAAATCCAGTGGCCAGTTATTGGGATGAATGCTGGAAGATCAGAGAGACAGAACAAGCCACAGCTAACCTCACCTGGCCAACTTCTCAGCTGATCTTCTTTCCTCAGACTGGAAGCCTCTGTGTCCTCATATCCAAATATCTCTCAGCTGAACTGTGCTGTTCAAAACCTAAAAGCTTAACCAGTCAAATGCTTAACCAGCCAAATGCTTCTAGTTTCTGGTCCTCATGCCTTATAAATCTTTCTGCTCTCTGCCTCACTCCCTGGGATTAAAGGCTTGCTTTCTGGGATTAAAGGCGTGAGTCACCATGCTTGGCTGTATCCTTGAACACATGGATTTCTGCCTCTGGAATGCTAGGATTAAAAGCGTGTGCTACCACTGCCTATCCTCTACGTTTAATATTGTGGCTGCTCTGTCTCTGACCCCAGATAAGTTTATTAGCATGCACAATATTTTGGGGAACACAATACCACCCCACTACACACAGGTCCAAGTTTTTAAACAGAATGAAACCCTTTAAAATTCTGTGTTGTGTTTATATAACTTTGTTAACTTGTATTTATTCATTTTTATACAAAATGATTACATATCAAGATTGTATAAAAAAGTGAGACATCAAATGATATGTTCATCAAACAGATGTTTAGTTTTCAATTTACATTGAAACAAAAGTAACTACTAATCACTTAAAACTAAACTATTTTAAGAAAAATAAAAGCACAGAATTAGTGAAAAGATTTATTGTATGAGACCTGAAAGAAAATTTCATATTTGATAATGTGAACACTTTAAATTGTATGATAAAAAAATAAAACTGAAATGTGAACTCTATTATATTTTGAACATTTACTTCATATTGTTATTCTAGTTTAATATACTTAATACTATAGAGAATTATAAAGACCAAAAGACTAACATAAGTAACCACAAAACTGGGAAAAGTATATTAACCAGTACTTTATAACCTAAAAAGTATTAATGTCAGGAGATACATGCCAATTGATCCTTCAGGAGTTGGAACAATCATAAGCCCCAGAAATTGTAGGTGTGAGAAGAAATGATGATTCTCTGTGCTGATGCTTTAAGTGTAGAATGACAATATTTCTGTGTTTTTTGAGGTAGGTTCAGAAACTCGTAAGAAGCACAATATGTTTTCAAAAAATGTTTAATGAAATGGTAAGAAACATGGCAATCTGTACTTTATGTTCATATTCATTTACATTCACACATGTACATAACAAAAGTAACCAGTTTGTTAATGCTTAAACATATAGTTAAATTTTCTTCCACATGGTATTCCGAATCACTCAAATCCATGCCATTAGTATAAACTAATTTCATCATTAAACTTGCAAGATTTCCCAAATCTTATCATGTAAGTCTGCTGTTACATTACTTGCCATAAATAAAACCATGTGTAATTTTCAATTTATGATTAAAACACCTGTTTACTTATCTGTACATACATCTTTTTTCCTGGTGGAGATGGTTTTCAAGATGTTCCCAAGAATACTTGTTGCTGCTCTATTTGGTGGTGTTAAACTGGGAGAGTGGGGCCTAAAAATGAGGCTGACTAAAGTCTCATGCAATGGCTGATTTTATAGAGGGCACCAGACAATTTCTATTCTGAGGGCATTCTGAGGGTTAAGTAATGTCATATGAGCAAAGTTCATTTGAGTTCAAGTTGTATACAGTCACAAGGACAAGGTCACATGAGTTTAGACCACATACAGTCATAGGGCAACCTGTACTTGGAAACATCATTCTGAGTAATAATGGATAAAATGGTGGTAATGAAAAGTAAACCCACTTCTGTTTAGTATACCATGGAGGGGCATGAAAGCACATTCCAAGAATAACCCATGCTTTGGAGGAACAGAGATCACAAGACGCTTGTCTTGTTTACTTGGAGTTCTCTCACAAACTCTCAAAAATCTCACAAAGGATCATTCATGGACTGTGTTTCAACAGATACCAAAATGCAGAGATGCTCAAATACCTTATGCAGAAAGAATGCTATTACCATATAATCTATCTCTGTGTATATACCTTTACATGGTTTACATTATCTCTATATTATTTATAATACTTAATGTAACATAAGTTGTTTTAATTTTTAGGAAATAATGACCCAAAAAAATCTGTTCATACATGTTCAATACAGATGCAATTTCTAAAACTCTGTATCTGTCTGAAGAGCTGTTGAAAGAATGGACTTGAGTTCATAATGGTTTTCATTACGATCACGTTTCATGGGACTAACTGTAGTCTACAGAACAAATGAGCTGTGTTTTTTATGTCTTTCTGTTGTTATCACATTGTTAAAATATTCAGACCTCATACCTGCAGGGATTTTTTTCTTTCTTCTTGGCATATGGCTGGAAGTAGAGAGCATGTAAATTTGACTTCCTCTAGTTACAGAAGACAATCTTCTTTGTTGTGGCTTGTGTACTGAATTGCCAAAATCCTGGATGATGAGCAAGTCATGCTGAATTTAGTTTTGTATATGTATAACATTATTATAGAAATACTGCAAGTACTGGTTGCATACACTTCCCTCTCTCCTTCTTGCTTTCCCCAATCTACCAAGATTATACTATTATGTAAAATTAGACTCATTTTTCAATGGTCAACTTATAAATATTCTAGACTAAAATTCTGATTCTTTGCTTATTTTGATTATCTGTAAAATTTGTAAATGTTGAACTTAGTAAGTAGATATTCAAGAGGCAAACTTAAAATACTAAATGAGAGAGAAGGAGGAGGAAGACAATGATAATAAAAATGATCAGGACACTATTGACAATTTTTGAAAATATTCTTTGATTACTTACTCATTTTTATAGTAGCAATTTATAACCATGTGGGTATCATTTCACAGAGAGAATAAAATGACAGAGGTACATCTTATTGTCACACAAAATGTATCATCATATATGATATATACAAGTATCACATATGTATTATATAAAATTAAATATCTAAATAATGACAGTCTCTCTATATACATATGGAACAAAGAGTAGATGTGTTGACTTTCACAAAATAAGATCCCAGAATCATGAATAAAAGATTAAATTTAGAAGCATGTCAAGAACACAGGGAAAAATTAGTTACAAAGAACCAGTCTTCATTTAAAAAATGATAACATATTAAAAGACAAGTTTTATAGGTTTAAAATTTCTAAATAAAGAACAAGTGAAAAGAAAAATATGACCTAGAAATAAAGATGCCTACTTAAATGTCATTATTTTATTAAATTACACTTTTAAGTGAGTATTCTAAAGGAAAACAACCCCATGGCAGGAAGCATAGGTGATTTATATATGTCTTGCACAGAATCTTATCCTTGAACCCTGGTAAGTGGATACTGCTACTAATTCACTTGGAGAAGCAGCATGATACTGAGTTTATACATATGCCACAAATCATAGGTGATGACTGGCAGTGCTTCTGTTCTCTGTACGAAATGATATCAATAAGAAAACTAATGTGTATTCTGTAAAACGTCTCATGTCCTTAAAATCCTAAAGGAAAGGTTTGAGTTATTGTGATCAATTTTCTGCCCTGATATTGACCATTGCTGTGATTCTAGATATATTTAAAACATAAACAAACAGAATGAGCTATGCCTCTGATAAAGGCAAAGGAATTTACCAGGCACCTCATGATTAGTGCCAACTGCTTCTAATGGCTTAGACAAACAGCAAATTACCTGAAGTCTAGCAAGCAGATGCTTCTAAACAGACCTGTGACAAATGATAAATGACAAAAATCTAAGATCAAATCAGACCCAATCTCACACCTGCTGTTGAATCAACCCTCAGTAAGTAAAGTAAAGTTTCACAGAGAGAAAGCATAAGGATTGTTTCTGACACTATGCTGCTAGCCACGGAAAAATAGACACTTATTTGTGAAGTCTTTTCATTGCTCTAAAGTAATTCTACTTTCTTGGGAATAGGAATATCGCACCCAAATCCAATCATATGAACAAACAAGCAAATGCAAAAGCTGATCAATTTAATTAGATTTTGATTGTAGCCATAAACTCTACTCTGTCTTGTTCTACAAAATACTTCTTCAATGTCTGTCTTCCTCATCTGATCAAGTCCATGAATCAAAGTATGGATGTATTTATTGCTTTATTTTTTGATTTTTAAAATACCTTCAAAGTACTGACGTAGCTGGTGATGGATAAATAATTGTTGAAAGAAAAAAATCAAGAGAAATAGAAGTGCAACAAATACTTGTTGAATGAATGAGCTAATATACAAATGTGCACATTCCAGAGAAAATTAGAAAGATTTAGCAAAATTTTTACTGATCACAAAATGATCTGTAATTTGGACACGTGATAAAGAGTCATTCTCATTGGTCCCGGGGCAGTCCTCCATGGACCAGCTTCTAATCACAGACCACCTTGAACCTGCTGCTTTGTGTAAACAGCTACTATCCCGATAGTTCAGACACTCAACACTTTAGGAATTTCTCAGAAATGTTTTACTTATTTTTGGGGCTCACAGTTTAGAATACGTCATGATAGCTATAAATATGTACAACTCACCCAACAAATGAACAAAAACCTAAAGTTTTTTTTTTCTTTTGGCATTGTACATAACAGAGGAACAGTAGACAAGACATGACATCATTTGATTTAAATTGGAATAAGATACTGCGTAGAATTTTATACAGAAACTATCAAACATTATTTACATACAGGAAAGGAGAGTTATTTAGTTAAACACTCTGCCCACACTCCTTAGTAATTTACTGAGACAAGATCTTAGATTTCTACCTAAAGGAGATATCATAGAAAGTCAAAAAGAAGCAAAGACAGAAAAATATAAACTAGTGACCCTGATATTAGCAGGACTACATATGCAATTTTAATTGAAATTTCATGGGAAAACAATGACATCTCACACTGCAGTCTATTTACGTACTTCCATCCCAAATCTTTTCCACAGATTTGATCAACTTTCCATTCATTTGGTTTATTAGACATCATGTACATCATTTTTCATAACTTTAATATGTCCCATTTTCCTTTTGATTGTGTTACTCTTAACTTTATTAATTTCTTATCATTAATTTGGTTTGTTTTTTGTCTTTTCCTAGTAGAGTTAACAACTTAGTTTACTGATTTTAATAATTTTTATTCCCAACATGAGTATTAAATTAAATTAATTAAATTAAATCTATGTGGATTCAGGTGAAGCCAACATATTTGTATCATGATGTATAATGTTTTCCTTGTACATTCTATTGTATTTTAAAAAGATTATTTGTTTTTCCACAGTGATGTATTGTCTAATTTGAAATATACTATTTAATTTCTCATGCTTAAGAGAACCATGCTTTGGTTTATGCTTGTTTTACAGCCCAAGATACAAAATTATTGATTAATTCTGTATAAGCAGTTGAAATAAAAAACAAAAACAAAAATCAAATGCATTCTTCTGTTGGGTATAATATCATTGCTATTAAGTGATAGAATGTGTATTAAAGCATATTTTATCCATGTGTAACATTTACATATTCTATATCCTTGCATAATCATATTGAAATATCCATCACAAAAGTATCATTCCCAGATGCTTGGCATTTGTATATAACTACTGACGGATGGTTCTATCATCAAAATACAAATTGTTGTATTTTGGGAGTTAGTATAGGTAATTATAGGTCCCCTGGAAACAGTTGATTTAAAATATAATACTGAAGCTTATAAAGACCTTAGGACTACCTAAGATCTTTTCCTTGATTTTCCATGGTAATCTACCTGGTCTATGACTGTATTTTACCAATAAATTTTGATTACATTAACTTAAGACATAATTGATGAAACATTTTTCTCTTCAATGTGTGCTATACTTTGTTCCACTTCAATCAAATTAGAGTACGAGTATGAACACTTCTATTTAACTTTATTTCAAAACACATTACTAAGTTATTTCAGTAAGAACTTCCTTGAAAATAGGTTAGAATTTATTATAGCACTTTTCAGGTATATGAGTTGAAACAATTTATTTTGCTTGAAGTTCACATTATAACAATAATAAAATAAATGTCCAAAGTATAGTTTGGCCAAAATAGTAAAGAAATAAGAGTGAAGCCTGCTTTCAGGAGTAAATTCATGTCTGGTACCCAGTAACCATCAATCACCAATACCACTTCTGCTATGGATGGGGCAAGGGAAAGTTGTTCCTTCTACAGACTAGGATTTTGAACTCACTTCGTCTTATTCAGGTCTTGTATAGGTAACCACAGATCCTGTGAGTTCATATCATGCTCATAAGCCAGCATTGCTCAGTTCTCTTCCCTATCTTCTGGCTCTTATGTTTCGTCTTCTCCTTCTGAGATGTTCTCTGAGATTTGGTAATGGTAGTTGAATGTTACAGATGCGCCATCTCTACTTGCGAATAAACCACACTCACTTATTCTCAGCACTTTGAATGGTAAAATGTCTCTATTAGTCAGTATCCATTTCAATAGAATAATTAGATAAACAATGTGAATAAGGGTCTCACCAAAAGTCGATGAGTACCTTAACCATAGGTTTTAACAATATTTATGGTACCAGACATGAATTCCCTTCTGTGAAGCAGGACTAAAATCTAATCAAGAGAATGGTTGGTTACCCCATAAATGTTTGCCTACACTGCAGCAGTGAACACATATTGCCTGGTAGGTCTGTATTGCAGTATTCAGGGTTCAGTGATAGATAAGACCATTGATGTATCCTCATCCCTAGCAGCTTCCATAGCACCTTCAGGCACTATGAAAGATAGTCAAATAGAGTTATATGGCTAGTTCAAAATTGTTTTCTCTGTGTCCCACAATCAAGCTATGCATTGTTGTTGTTGTTTTACTCAATAAGGTCTTAGCATCTAGTTATTATGAGAAGTTAAAAGCTGTAGAAATAACTCATATATGGAGATGCCCCTAGGGTCACCATGATCAATAAGTCATATATACATATCTTATGCCTAGCACAGAAGTTTTCATTTAATAGCCTATATTTTCTGGGAACAACATGGTTAAAAAATGTGGGATAATCTATCCAAACTCAGATTTGAAAGAAAAACAATACATGATTACCTTACAAACTAGTAGAGTTTCATATGGATTCTTAATCTATCCTCAGGTTTTGTTAAATCACCCCACCTCTCTTTCCCAACCCATTCCCCATCCCCACTCAAATCCTCAGCTATAGGGTAATCTCCTTGTTCTGACATAACACATGCATTCTACTATTTCTTCATATATTTCCTAGGGTTGTCTGGTCATACATTAAGTAGCACTTCATGTATTTTTCATTTTTGGTAGTCTGCATATTTTAATTATGAACATGCACATAGTTATTCCTTGATATCTTTGGATTATTGGCTCTAATATCCCTTAAGAATAAAAAAAATCCACAGATGCTCAAGTTTCTTATATACAGTGGTGTATTCCTTCATTCCAACTTAATCAAGCCACATGTGTAGTTTAAATCATCTCCAGACTGTTCGTGCTAATTAATATAACATAAATTTTATGTAAAGAGGTACTTCATGACATTCTTTAAAGAAAAATGACAGGAAAATGGTACATACTTAAGACAGATTGAAATTTTACATATAAATAATATATAAAGCATATATATTACATGCATATATATGAATCTGCAATTAGTTGAGTGTGCAAAAACAAAATCCTAGGATACATATACCTTTATAGTTGGTTGACTTCACAAATACATATTTTATTTCCTCCTCCCCTACAAAGCAATTATATTTTACTCTCATTTGCTTGAAAATAGTCATATTTACTTTATGATATTTGGGAAATTCTACTGAGCAATATATATATGAATGTATTTTATTAAACATTACATAATATAGACATATAAAATTCATTGCATGTGTGGATATTATACAGTTTTATTTTAGTCTCTGGGACTAGGCAATGTATATATAGATGTATAGCTCTTAGAAATAGTTCCCACTTTTGTGTATTTTAAGTGTACAGGATCGGATCACTGGTGTAAAATGTGGTTTTAGAGTTAATAGTGTGGCTCAGCAGAAGAGGTCTTGCCAGTCTAGCCTGTGACCTGAGCTTGATTTCTAGAATCCGCATAAGGTGAACAGAAAGGATCAACTCCAGAAAGCTGTCTTTCAGACTTCACTAGAATATCATGCACCCACACACACAACATGTACACAACCAATTAATTAATAATAGATTTAAAATCAGCTTTGAGTGCTCTTTTGATTCAAGAGTATTTCTTCAAAGTTTATTTTTCCTGGGGTGTTCCATTCATAGGACACCTGCAGGAGGCTGGTGGCTGGATTCCTGGATTGGTATCACATTCTCCAGCTCATTCCACAGTACATACTACCTCTCCTGAATTCAGTTTTGTACAAGGGGGAAGCTAGGAGCCAACATCAGTATTTTGTAAGAGAATTTGACCATGTGCACATAAGTAGATCAAAGAACTCTTTTTCAAACATAAATGTTTAAAAGAGCAGGTACTGGGTTATAACTTTAAGAAGAAAATTCAAAGAATCCCAGTGTCTCAACAAAGCTCATACAATATTCTTTTATTATGGTTCAAGAAATTCATAAGTGCATATGATATGTTTGAACAAATCCACCCCCAAATCGACCCTCTCCCTATATCCCCTTCACTGTTCTTCCTACTTTTATGTACTCTTTTGAAGCAAAATTTATTCTCCTAATTCCACTAGTGCGGACATGAATATAGGGACGTCCCTGAAGCATAGGTACCAGACTGGGACTAACATCCCCGAAGATAATTGGCATTCTGTTTTCCACAGTACCAATCAATTTCCAATAGCATCTCATCTAAAAAGGGACTTTATGAGCCTTTCTTCCATATACGTCGGGATTTGGGCTGATTTGATCCTGTGCAGGTCTCATATATGCAGCCAAGTCACTGTGAATCTTAATGTGTAATGGCCCTTTCACGTCTATGAAACAGCATTGCACGGAAGTTTTCCACCACCTCTGGCTCTTATAACCTTTTTGCCCTTCCCTCTTCCTAGATGATCCCTCTGAGCCTTTGGGGTAAGAGATGTGACATAGATATCCAATTTATGGCTGAACATTAAAAGCTCTTAATCTTCCTATGCATTCTTTTTTTTCTTTTTTATCTAAATTTATTTTTACTTTTAATTTTCCAGGTTTTTGACACAAGTCTTTAATATTGTAGTACTGGCTGATCTTGAACTCACAATATTCCTACTTCAGTTTCTTGAGTACTAGGCTTACAGGCATGTACCTCCAATATACATAACAGATGTCTTATTTCCCCACTAATCCTTATTTCCACACTCTTCTTCTTTCTAAGTTTAGGTGTATAGACAAAAGTAGATAATGCAAGTGTTTCATTTTAACATCAAACAACAGAAAAGAAGCACACACATTTGATGTGAAATTTTGATGCAATCCAAACATTATAAACAGAGAGAAAAGACAGCTAGAAATGTGGGCAAGGGTTTCAAGAGAAGGCTACCTGCACTACACAAATACAGAACACTGAAGAAATGGCTACTAGGACTTAGGAGGGGAAAGAGCAGAAGTAACCCAGTTTTAACTTTAAATTTTCTTTACAGGCCCCTGCATACGCACTGTATCACTAAACAAAGCATAAGCATTCATAAAGGTACATCTTCAGGCATCAGACATTATATGCAACTTTGTTCCTTTTTCATACATTCATATGATATATTTTGACCAAATTACTCCCATTTCCTTCCCCGCACTTCTTCTCTTTACACATGCCCTGACACTTTTCTCTCCCATTTATGTGTTCTCTGTTTTTTAAAGCTCACAAAGTCCACTTAGTGGACTTACGTGCATGGATATGGGACAATTTATAGATAGTGTTTTAGCATCTGCATGCCACAAAAGAAGTGTCTCTCACTCCCCTAGAAACCATTAACTGTCATTGTCTCTTCAGCTAGGGATTGGACTTCATGATCTCTTCCCCATCTGTGCTGTCATTGGGTCTGGCTTGATTGAAAGTTTTGTTCCTCTGCATTCTTATGTGATTCTTATATCACAATTTTATTGATGATAAATACTAGAGTAGAAGTTTATAAAAGAGAAGAATTAAAAGCTTTGTTGAGCTATAATTTATGGTTTGTATTGTAGTTGATTATATGACCAAGAGTGCTAAACTTGGAATTATTGTTAATTATCATTCCATTATTCTTTTTAAGGAAAATGGGTCCTAATTATAACAGCTTTTTATCTTTATTCACTTTTAATTAGACTAAAATGTAAATACATATGCTTGGGTTTTTTCCTCCTTTGGTTGTTTTTTGTTGATGTTGTTTGTTTATTATTGTTTTTTTGTTTATTTGTTTGTTTTTATAGGTTAATATGAGGATCCAGGCAAATTATATTTTTCATTCTCTAGGGAGCACAATTGTAGTAAATTATTAACAACATTTCTATCAAGGTTTTTCTTGTAATAAACTTAGTTGTGCTCTGTGATAAGTATCTAGCATCTCAGTCCTTTGATTAATAAAAGAAATATTACTATATTAGAAATTTTTAGATACAGACATTGTGATTCTGAAACTACATATTTTTGTCTTAAGGCTTTAGGATACATGAAGTGAGAGATATTTTTCAAGCCCAGATCTCATTAAAGCTTGTGTGTGTGTGTGTGTGTGTGTGTGTGTGTGTGTGTGTGTATCAGGCAGGATTTGAGACTGCTCCAAGAAGAAATCTGGAGAATGGAAAGGCTGCATAATAAAAAATTCCAACATGAAAAGCAGAGCTGATGACTTAGTAGGTAAAGTGCTACACAAACATAA
>CABHPQ010143996.1:0-26220 GCA_902168405.1 Peromyscus aztecus
CCACATGCTCTCTTCTCATAACTGGAGTCTAGGTTGAGAAAAAGACATGAAAGCAAAATGGAGACCTTTAGGGAAGCAGACGGAGGAGGTAAAAATAGTGGGGAATAGAGATGGTCCAAGTACATTGTACACACATAAGAAAGTGTCACAATGAGATTCAGGTTTTGTGAAATTAATATGTGCTAATAAAAGATGTAAAAAGAGAAAAGTATGATGGGTAAACTCTGTGTGTGTGTGTGTGTTCATATGTGTGCACCTGCATTTGTGTGTGTGTGTGTGTGTGTGTGCGCGCGCGCGCACATGTGTGTAAGACCAGAGAACATCCTCAACTGTCACTGTTCCTCAGGTCCTGCCCACCTTGTTTCTTAGGACAGGGTCTCTCATTACATTTATGGACTTGCTGATTATGCTAGATTATGGCATGCTGGCTGCTGGTCTGTCCCAGGGATCAGCTTGTCTCCGTCTCCTCAGCATTAGGATTACAAGCGTGTACCATTACATTTGGCTCTTTTTCTCTTACATACATTGAGTGACTGATTGTGTGTGTGTGGTGGGGAACATGGCAAAGTGCATTTATGAAGGTCAGAGGTCAACTGGCAAGAGTTGGTTCTCTCCTTCCCCTTGTGGGTTTCAGTGATCAAACTCAGGTTGTCAGGTCCAGGCATCAAACACCTTTACCGCTGAGTCATCTTGAGGACCCTATATGTTATGTGCATTTTGGGGGGGTCAAACTCAGGTCCTCACGGTTGTGCAGCAAGCACTTTGGTGGCTGAGTTATCTTCCCAGCCTGTGATGGTTAATTTTCATTGTCAACTTGACTGGATTGATAAATGCCTAGGAAGTTAGTGAAGCGTACCTCTTGGGGTACCTGGGATGGGACCTTCAGAGGCAGGCATATCATAAAGACTCTGGCCTAGTGAATGGATCAATCCATTGGTGGATTTGGGAAAGTGGTAAATGGTAGGAGATCAGATCTCACTGAATGAAGTAGGTCAGAGGGGAGGGGTGTTGTTATAGACTCTGTTTTGTCCTGGACCACTTCCTTTCTCTTTTTCTACTTCCTGTCTAGCCTTCTGTGAACTACTCTTCTCTTGTGTGTCTTCTCTATCATGATGGACAGATACCTTCAAAGCAACCAAATTTAATCTTCCCTCTGTTTGAACCCTGAACTAACATAGCAGGAGAGAACCAATTCCCACAAGTTGTTTTACACACACACACACACACACACACACACACACACACACACACACACGTCCTTCAGGAGACCCTAGAGATCTCCCAAACAGCACAGACTATTGCTGTTGCCCTTGGTTGCCCACCATAACTCCATGATAAGACCCTGCACCACACACTGGCTTACAGGACACTCTTAAACCAATCAAGAAGCTCTCTCCCTTCAGTATATCTTTCACAGTACCAGAAAGTGCTACACAAGCTGCCAGGGAGAGGAGGAGGAGCATCAGTAATCTTTCCCAGCTCTGGACCCTGCATGTTGCTGTGGGATAATGCTTTTGTACACTGGTTTAATAAAACACTGATTGGCCAGTAGCCAGGCAGGAAGTATAGGTGAGATAAGCAGACAAGGAGAATTCTGGGTAGAGGAAGGCTGAGTCAGGAGACGCCAGCCCGCCATCCAAGGAGCAGCATGTAATGGCACCCAGGTAAAGCCACGGAACATGTGGCAACATATAGATGAACAGAAATGGGCTGAGTTTAAGTGTAAGAGCTAGTCAGTGGTAGGCCTGAGCTAATGGCTGAGTGGCTATGGGACTGCGAGGCCGTGGGAGCCAGGCAGGCATAGGAAAAGTTTCAACTACAGCAGGTTGTACTACTAACCTACCAGGCAGGACATACCTCCTGGTATAACAGTGGCATGACTGTCACGGGGGTAAATAACCACTTTCTAATTTATTTGAGGCCTGTTCCACAGGAGGAAATCTTGGGCCTGTGTGATCATGGTCAAAACCCATGACTGGGAAGTCAAAACAATCTGGCTATTGTTAATTTGCTGAATGGACTATGTTGAGAATCATAGGCCTGGACATCTCTCAGATTTGGTCAGAAATGCTTCTTCCTGCAGAGACTGAATGCTTAAGCCCTAAATGCAGCATCTGCATAACTCCCCTCTCCCACCCTGAGCTCAGGGAAAGAATGTAGGAGCTGGAGGATAGGGAGGAGTGTTGGGAAATTCTGTCTTCTGGACATGGCATGGTTATTGTACTCATGAACTCACAGCCTCTGGGGTTGTCTGTGTAAAACCTGCACAAGATCACGCCAGCCAAAGTTCCTGCATAGATGTAGCAGATCAGTGGTTCTCAAACCTTCCTAATTTGTGACCCTTTAATACAGTTCCTCATGTTGTAGCCTCCAAACATAAAATTATTTCGTTGCTGCTACATAACTGCCATTTTGCTACTGTTATGAATTATAAAGTAAATATCTGTGTTTTCTAATGGCCTTAGGCGACCTCTGTGAAAGGGTCCTTCAGCTCCCAAAGGAGTCTCAACTCATAGGTTGAGACCCGCTGTGTGATCTCCAGGCCCCACCCCTTATGTAGAGCTACTGGCAGTTGCTATTTGCTGAGGGAGGGGAAATTCATTCTGTTTTTAAAAAAGATTTATTTATTATCTTCATTTATGTGTATGTGCCTTCAAGAGTTTATGTGCACCATGTTTGTGCAGTTGCCTGTGAAGACCAGGGATATCAGGTCCCTGGAACAAGCTGTCTGATGTGGGTGCTGAGAAGTGAACCTGGGCCCTCGTCAAGAGCAGTTGTACTCTTAACTGCTGAGCCATTGTTCTAGTCAGGCAAATGACTTACCCACCACAACGGTGTCTTTAAGACGACTTGGATCATGTTGATCTGTTTCTAAGTTCACTGTAACATCTCAGGATTTACATGTATGCATAGTTTGTGTTCTCTTGTTCTGAGTATGTCTGATGTTTTCTCAGCCCTGTTTCCTGACCATGAAACCAAACTAGGAACCTAACCCTTTTCCTTTTTAATCTGTCACTTAGAGAAGTGTGGGCAGTGGGAGACACAGTTAAGAGGAGCTGTGACTTCTTCCAGCAAATTTCCTACAGGAGACACAGTACCTTTGAAAGAATGTGCTAAAGTTTTCAGATCATCTGACTAAACGCTACAACTACTCTTGTAGTAGAGTGTCCTATGGTATTCTAATGTGTCACGTGCACATCTGATAGTGACATCCCCAGGTCCCCTCAAGCTGTTATCAATGGAAGTGCTTTAAAGTGTGGTTTGTCAAAAGTCCTAATGACCTCAAGTTACTAGTTTGACAATCTAAAGTTATCAGTACTTGTCTCCTGTAGAAGGCAGTAACAATGCTGGAAGTGTAACTCTAGAGCCATGGTTCTCAACCTGTGGGTCAAGACCCCCACAAGGGTTGCATTTCGGGAAAACCATTCTTTATGGAGGATGTGGCCACTAGCAGAATTCCCATTCTCCAGTGGATGACTCCAAACCCATGTGTATACTGTTAGCACCAACTCTACTTAATGGGAGATGTGTGTGTACATATAGATGCCATGAAGTCGGGAGGGCTACGTATTGGAGGTGGGGAGAAATGACAGGCAGATACGATCATATTTTGTTATACACATGTACTGGAGGTGACGTACGGGGAGGTGGGGAGGAATGGCAGGCAGAGACGATCACATTTCATTGTATACGTGCATAAAATCCTCAAGAATAAAGAAACAAATTTAAAAACTATTCTTTTATCTACTTCAAAACAAAAAAAAAATAAGAGAGATTTTAAAGACAAGACTTTTTAAAAACTGGCCATTGTGACCCAGGAGAAGTTGTGTGGGACCTTCCTTTCAGGGAAGGTGGCAGTGGTTAGCGTTCACTGGAATCACCTCCCAGGGAGGGTGGATATGTGCGGCACGGAGTCATGGTGTCAATGTTTTAACTGTCGGCCTGACACGGCCTAGAATCACATGTGAAGGGAATCTCCACTGAGAGACTGTCTGGATCAGATTGGCCCAGGGGAATGTCTGTGAGGAACTGTCTTGATTTTTAATTGATGTAGGAGGGCCCAGCCCACTGTGGTTGGGCTGTATGAGAAAGCTAGTTATGAGTGAACCAAGGAGTGAGTCAGTAAGCAGCATTCCTCCACGTTTTCTGCTTCAAGTTCCTGCGCCGACTTCCCGGAACTGTGGGCTGTAATCCACTAGCCGAAGCCAACTCTGTCCTCTCCCAAGCTGCTTTGGTCAGTGTTTGGTTACAGCGACAGAGTGAAACCAAAACACAGGGGAAGCAGTGTGTCTAAAGACTCGGCTCCACTCCTACTCTGTCAGTGACGGCTGGAGTCAACTGACCTTTAGTAAAACTGACGTAGCGCTTGTGACAGCTCCTGTCCCCGAAAGTTAGGTCAGTTAGACTCCAGTAGGTCCTTTTCTGTAGTGCTTAGAGTTGCTGAATGTGTGAGGACTTGGGCTCCCGCTTCTCAGACTGGGTTCTTGGCTGTGGAGGGACTTAGAGGAAAACAAGCTGTTAGCTAGCTTCTATGGCGTCCCCCTTAATCTCACAGAGTAGCAGGAGGAGGCCAGTCCCCTCATGGCTCTCTACTTCCCTCCATGACAGCTTGTCCTGTCTTTCCCATCTACCCCTGGGCTTCTGCTTGGCCTAGCATAGCAGTCAGCTCTGACCTTTAACTGCGGCTCAGCTCAGGAGCCACAAGGCCCCCCTGAGAGATCTGAGAAGGGACTCAAATTCAGAACAAGAAAGAGACCCTCCACCAAGGCTATCCCATGGGAAATGTGGTCATCAGTAGCTCCAACTCAATTACTGGTTAGTACTGATGTAATACTTTATTCCCCAAAGTCTCTTCTCAGGCATGGTTTCATTTCTCTCTGAAATAGCCATGGGGCATTCCACATTCGTTTCTTCACTTTTCTGTTTTTCATTATATTTCACAATAAAAAGGTGAAATAAAACATATACAACTTGAGTAGGGTGGCAGCTTTATTCCTTTTTTTTACATTACAGATGGGGAGAGGGGCACAGAGACTGTGGCTTGACTGAACAGAGATGCTACATGGAGTTGTGCAGGGTTTTCAGTGTGCAAGGAACCCAGCCGAGGGATGAGTGGAAATAACACAGCTTGGGTTAGCCATGCCTACCTTCCACCAGCGCCATCTGCTTGGAGGAAGGGATACCCTTTCCCGCTTTGCATAAGGAGTCTTTAGGGTTAGGAACAGCCACTTCCCAGGACTGAGAGAAAGGTCAGTAGCGTCACTGGGCACAGAGGCCTTGTCTCCAAACTCTTGGGAGTCATCCAGCATACTCATTTCCCTGCCTTCTGCCTCTCCACCTCTGGTTACCTGTACCTGGCTCCGCTTGTCTGCAGCCCCTCCCTTCTAAATCCAACAGTGCTGGGGAGAGAATGAAAAACTAAGATGAGGGGGAGTCAGCTGGAAGGAAAAACAGTCCCCAGTGGACAGTCATGTGTGCAAAGAGAGGAAGTGTTCTGTGAAGTCATTGTTTGCTCCTGTGGGGACCAGTGGCCACCCCCAGTGCCTGACACCTGCCAGCTGTAGCCCAAGAGTCTCTCTCTAATACATCATTTGGTGATTTCTTCTTGGGTTTCTGTGCAGTCTTCCTTCTATTTTTTTTTTTTAATTTTTTTAATTTTTTGGCTCTACTGTGGGAAAGTTTCTGACGTGCCTACAACTTCCTTCAGTCTCCACATGCCTTCCCTCTCTTACCCTCTCGTTTCCGATGCCTGCACAGATAGCAGTGGCTGGGGTGGCGGGGGGGGGGGGGGGGGGAGAGGAAAGGAATGGGGGGAGAGGGTGGCTTTCCTGCACTCTTGGCAGCTCCAAACACCAGCAGGAAGCTCTGGGCTCACAGGAACCATCTTAAGTGCCAGAAGATGAGGGGGGAGGGACTCCTACCCTCAGAAGCTCTGTGTCACCAGGGCAGCACTGACCCCAAGGTGTGCACCGCTCTTTTCTGCACCCAGAATCCACCTCTGTGCTGTTGCACCACATTCTTCAGGGAGTTTTCTCTCTGCCAGCCTCTGCCATCTGGGAGAAGTGGGTACTCTGGGGGAGTAAAAAACTAAAGGGGGCATTGCCTTCTCCTGGTCACCACCTGGTTGCTGAGGACAGTAGATCATGAATGAGGGAGAGTGTCAGAGTGGAGACCACACAAATGGAAGACACCCGGAATCCTATTCCAGTGGGTGCCAGGCTTCTTAGAAGTTGCTTTTGCTAAGAAACATTGGCTCTCTATTTAGGACAAGGCAGCTAAAAGCAAGATGGAAACCAGACAACTGCACTTTGAGTTTGTTTCCCTGGCAGTCTTGGTTGGAATTTCTATTGATGGGATAAAACACAATGACAACCAACCAACCAACCAACCAACCAACCAACCAAACAAACAAACAAACAAACAAAAACAACTTGGAAAGGAAAGGGTGTATTTCATCTTACAACTTGCAGTCCATCAGTCAGGGCAGGAACCCAAGGCAGGAGCTGATGCGAGGACCATAAAGGAATGCTGCTCACTGGCCTGCTCCTTGTTGCTTGCTCAGCTGAAGGGAGCAGGCAAAACACCTTGGCCTAAGTACTGCCATTTTGACTCCAGACTCCATTTTGCCTGAAAGATGAAATAAAGTTCAGGTTTCCAAACCCTAGAGGAGCTGAGAACTTTCCAATGGCTGATCAACCTCCCCCCCCAAAACCATAGAAATAGTCGTTATGCATCTTTGGTTCTTTAGAAACATTATGGCTGTTCCCAACAACAGAAGGAACAAAAGAATCTGGTTGGTTGGACTGAAAGGCTTGCATTATATATTCACTGCCAATGATGGAACCTTCAAGGAAGTCCCTAATCTCTAAATCCCGACTGATGAAAATTATAACTGTATCTTGGCAACAAATGTTTGTGAATTTTATGCTTATAAACCTCACTTCTGCCCTTGCTCGGGCTGTTGGGAGAAACAAGGCTCTCGAGTCCTTGTCTTGCAGCCCTGGCCCATCAGTGACCCACTTATGTGGTGAATTATTAAAATCTTTGGAACACATAAATGTTGTCTCTCTCCTTTCTCATGGTGCATAATGACCTAGGAGTAACACAGCCTACTTTCATACAGCACCCAGGACCACTTACTTGTCCAGGGGCAGCACAATCCACAGGGAGCCCTACCCTCCCACATCAATCATCAATCAAGAAATTCCCCAAGGCTTGCCCTCAAGGCAATCTGGTGGGGGTATTTTCTCAATTGAGGTTCCCTCTTTCCAGGTGACATTCTGTTTGACTCTGCCCAGGGCTTTCAACCACTGAGGAATGTCTGTCTAAAAACTGGGGATACCTGACCCGCTTCATCCCCTTGCAATGCTGGAGGCACAAAGGAAAGAGGAACTGAGACATCTTTTTGTCAGCTCTGCAGCATCCTGCTCCAAGCTGCAAGAGCATCTGAAAGTCTCTAGTCATTGTCCCAAACCTGTAGTCACCTTGGATTGTAGGGTAGGCAAAGCCTTACAGATAGATGAGAGCCCCCCTCCAAGCAGAACAGATGATCCCAAGCAACAAGGACTTCTCAAGTCATCTTTTAAAAACAGAACTGAGCTAGTGATCAACCAGACACCTTGGCCAACACTGCTTAGTTCTTTTCAGGGTCTCAGTGATTTCTGAGGGACAGTCCTCTGTGGGACAGTTGCCTAGCTGTCAGCCTGGTCAAACTATTTAATTCTTTCATGCCCCCAGGTCCATCCAGCTGCACAGAGAGGTCTACAGCACATGGGCACACTTCCTTTTCTAGTCTCTCTCTGTTTCTCTCTCTGTTTCTCTCTCTGTTTCTCTCTCTGTTTCTCTCTCTCTCTCTCTCTCTCTCTCTCTCTCTCTCTCTCTTCTCTACTTTCTGTAGACAGATCCTCCCTCCTTAGTTCCTGGAGGCTCCAGACTCCTCAGCCATTCACACAACTTCTTGATCCTGAAATTCACCTCATCTAGGAAGTGTTCTCTGATAGCACAATGATGTGCCTCCAGAGACCCAGTCCACTCAGTCCAGAGATCCAGCTCCTCTTCTCACTCTGTCTTGCTGGGAAGAAACCTTCTCCAGAGATGGGCCTCCTGGGGCCTGTGGGACACCATCACTGGATTGGGGAAAGAGGGGGCCCCCAGGCCCCTTACTAAGGACTATTCTACAACTCCAATGTAAATTTCTAGGATCTTAGAACTCAAGAGTTCCAAGTAACAACCACCAGCCTGCATTGAAATGTTCACAGTGCTGAAATCACATGGCCATTAAAGGCCACATGAGTAGAGCAAAAACGACAGCAAGAGGCCCGCCACCCAGCTCCCAAATAAGTCACACAAGGAGGCTTATTAATTATGAATGCCTGGCCTTAGCTTGGCTTGTTTCTTGCCAGTTTTTTCTAACTTTAAGTTAACCTGTCTGTCTTTTGCCTCTGGGCTTTTCCTGTTCTCTTACTTCTGTAAATCTTACTCTTATTCTCACTCCATGGCTTGCTGTGTAACTGGGTGGCTGGCTCCTTGCTGGAGTTCTCCTTCTCTGGCTACTTCTTTTTTCTCCCAGCTTTCTCCTTCTATATATTCTCTAGGCCTGCCAAGCCCACCTATCCTTTCTCCTGCCTTGCCATTGGCCATTCAGGTCTTTATTAGACCATCAGATGTTTTAGACAGGCACAGTAACACAGCTTCACAGAGTTAAAATAATATTCTACAACAGGATCTCTTCCTTTTGCTCAGAAGCATTGCTAGAGGAATCCTCACTCAGAGCAAGACCTTTCTTCACAGGTTTATCACATTTCTCCCTCCACTTCCCCTCCTCAGACTGTCAGAGAGCAGATCATGTTGTCCAGTATGCATTTGGGTTGTTAACACGTCCAACAGAGGACAATGGAGAAGGTGATTTGCACAGGAAGAGATTCTCTGGCCACCTCTCCCTTCTGTCCCTCCTGGTATTTGCTGGGCAGTCTGCTTCCATAGCATCACGCTCTCTTCCTGGTACCCTGGTGCCTCTTCTGAGTCAGTCAGCCTCGCATTGGCCTGGAGACTTTGAGGTGCAAAGCTGTCTGACTTCTTTTCAGGTCTCACTGCAGATTCAAAAGTTTAATAATCAACTTTAGGGGCACAAATTCAGAGATGGGAGATGCTACCAGAAGAAGTCAAATCTTTCTCATTTCATGAATGCAGGAGAGTGCTTGCCCTCAGACATTTGTTGGGACTTTTTGTTCCGCTTACGAGGTCTCCATACAGGTTAAGCATTTTCAAGTGTGTTAGAGTTCCATTCTTTTGGGAATCATATGAGCTGTTAGCTTGGATTAGGGTCTTCAGTATGTAAGAGGGCCATGTTTTGTTTTAAGGTGTTAACATTAAGGCTTTTCAATAAAAGACTGGAGAAGACTTTCATTGAAGAGAGATTTTAAAAAAATTTTTTCAGTGAAGGAACTTAGAATTCTGAACATTTACATATGAAATTCAGCTGCAGCATATCTGGATATAAATAATACAGTGAAATTTTCATGTCGTTAAGCATCACAGGAGTCCGACAATTTCTGCAAGGATTTGCATTTAATTCTGTTTTTTTTTAATGTGTTAACTAAAAATAAAGTAATTTCAGGCATATGGAGTAACCAAGACAGTAAGGAAATTTGCAATGGAAAATGTTCCATTTAATTCAGTGCCTGCATCTTGAAAAATCCCTGAGATTAATTTATAGGACAAGGTCACTCAGGGTGTAGGAGGGAGAAGGTTGTTGGGGCTTTGGCTTTCAGCTGGACCGGCTGTAGGTCCAGCTGTCCTTTTGTTCAGTGTTAGAGAAACCCTCCTACAGCTAGACCTACCAGCGGTGCGGAGACAGGAAGTAGAAGGAAGGGCCAGACAGAAGGCGGGGAGACACTGCACCCTTTTTGCCCACTTTCCCCAGTGGTCGCTAGGGCTGGACCTCTCTTTTGGATGGAGCACCTGAGCAGGCATCCGACTGAACAGTCTTCTATGATGGTTTTGCTCTGCTAGCTAACATAGCAGTGTTAGCTTAAACAATGAAAACATGTTTTCTTCCAGCTCTGGAGGCTGCAAAGTTGGTCCAAGTGCTGGAAGGTTCAGTGTCTGTAGAGTACCTGCTTCCCAGCTCAGAGATGACGGCTCTTCACCGTATCCTCAAGGGAGGAAAAGGGCTTCTGGCCTTTTGGCATCTTCTTTAAAAGTGCCCCATACTGATCATGAATGGATGTGGTGTGCACACCTAAAATCCCAGCACTTGGGAGGTGGATGCAGGAAGAGCAGGAGTGCAAGGCCATCCTGAGCGGCACAGTGAGTCCAGCACGGGCTGGATGAGACACTGTCTCAAAAGGAGCAAAGGCATTGACCTGAATTTCACTTAGTCACCTCCCAGAGGCCCCTCTTCCTAATTCCATCACAAGGCGTTATGTTATTTTGAGGCCAATTCTTTTGAGGGCAGGCCCAAGAGTGGGATTCTGGGTCATATGATAACTTTCTTCCACATTTAAAGAACCATTATTTTTATTCTCATTTAACAGATGAAGAAATAAAACTAGCAAATATGAGAGCTGGGACCCAAGCCCGTAATACTGAGCCTAGTCATCCTTCAAAAATATTTATTTATGTATTATATGTGTATGTGTATGTGTTTGAGCACAAGTGTACTATGGCATATGTGTTGTGTGGTCAGAGATCAAACTGCAGGAGTTAGTTCTCCCCTTGTACCATGTGAGTGCCAGAGACTGAGCTGAGGTGGACTGGCTTGGCCAGCCATTACCTGCTGAACCATCCCAAGCTGGCCATTTTGAGGGGAGGTTTGGCTAGATCTTGGAAGAGAGGATGTTATCTTACTTGATGACAGTAGAAAATGGATTTAAGGCAGATTTAAGCTGTAGATGTGTGAAAAAGAGCTTTTTGTGTTCACACAGGGAGTGTAGTTAAGGGCTCCTAAGGCTACAGCTTTTAGTAAGCCAAATTAATAGAGGAGTGGTAAAGGAGCCAGACCCCCAAAAGCCTGTCATGCATACTCTCAGAACCTGAAGGCAGAAAAATTTTAAGGACAAAAGAATAAAATCCTGTGTGTAAAACAAATCTGAAAACCATAATCCAAATGAAAAGACAAGCATGCTGAGAAAAGAATGTTTGCAGCCACATGACATTGAGTTAATAAATTCCTTGTAAAAAGAACTCTTAAAAAGGATTATTGAAACCTTTGAACTGGGCTAGATAAATAGACAAGGGACACAAACAGATGACTCACAAAGAAAGACATAGAAATGCAATGAGGCAAACAAACTTGGAGGGATGTATGACTTTCAGCACAATGTGAGATGTACGTATTTAAATGACAGAGAGAGACCACCCTTTGCCTCTCAGCTTAGCAACTGTTTGTCAGAATAACAGCTGATTCTGGCAGGACTAGACTGAAAGATGTCCTCAGGACAGTCAAAATAAAATGATGTCTGAGCTGGGCAGTGGTGGTGTACACCTTTAATCCCAGCACTCGGGAGGCAGAGGCAGGCGGATCTCTGTAAGTTTGAGTCCAGCCTGGTCTACAGAGTGAGTTCCAGGACAGGCTCCTGTGGCTAAAGTTTTCCTGCCTGGCCCACGGTCAGGATAAATCTCTCTCACCTGCCAGTCCCACAGCCACTCAAACCCAACCAAGTAAACACAGAGACTTATATTGCTTACAAACTGTATGGCTGTGGCAGGCTTCTTGCTAACTGTCCTTATATCTTATATCAATCCATTTCTATAAATCTATACCTTGCCACATGGCTCATGGCTTACTGGCATCTTTACAAGCTATTTGTCCTGGCGGTGGCTGGCCGTGACTCCCTCCGCCTTCCTGTTCTTTTAATTCTCTCTGTTAGTCCCGCCTATACTTCCTGCCTAGCCACTGGCCAATCAGTGTTTTATTAGCAACACATTTGCCATACAGAACATTCCCACAGCAGGCTCCAAAGCTACACAGTGAAACCCTGTCTCAAAAAAAAAAAAAACCAACAAAAACCCAAAAAACAAACAAAAAACAAACAAACAAACAAACAAACAAACAAACAAACAAACCAAAAACCACGATGTCTGAAAAAGTCATAAGGAATCATACCATTAACCAATTATCTTTAAAAAACTACAGTACACATAATTCTGTGTATAAATATACACATATATAGTTTAAATAAAATTTTCTCATCTGGACTGACAGCACCTCCTCCAAGATCCAAGGGCTACTTAATCAAAACCCTGACACCAGGCAAGAAAGGCTCTCTGGGGCTGGAGAGATGGCTCAGAGGTTAAGAACACTGGCTGTTGTTCATCCTGAGGTCCTGAGTTCAATTCCCAGCAACCACATGGTGGCTCACAACCATCTGTAATTTGACCTGATGCCCTCTTCTGGTGTGTAGGCAGAATACTGTATATATAATAAATAAATAAATCTTTAAAAAAAAAAAAAAGAAAGGCTCTCTTTTGAGTTGTTGGTCAAGGTTGTCCAAGAGACTCCCAAAACCTACAGCTTATTGCTATTGTCCTAGGTTGCCACAGAGGTGGAGGGTAAGTTCTTGTTACCAAAGCCACCATGCAGTTCAGACACAGGACACAGAGGGCCTGAGCTGGAACTGACGTGAATGTCTCTTCTCTGAGGACTAGCTTTCGTGGTATCAGAAAGCACCATGCAGGCAAAGCAACCAACAGTCCTACCCAGCTAGACGCCTATGAGCCACACCAACAAACAGCATGGCACAAGGGTGTAGTAGTGGCACCCATACCTTGGCGGTAACCAACAGCTCTTTAATTGGATTTAAGATCCTCTCAACAAGAGGGAAAGCATACCTGGTATTGAAAGCATTGCCAACTGCCCAGGGCTAGTGACGTCATGGATCTTGGAGGAAAACCGACAACTGGCATTTTTCTAAACCAGCACAATCCCTAACTTCATTCTAAATATTTGTCCTTATACCTACAGGCGAGTGTAGTCCTCACCCTTCGTCAAGGAACTTCTCTTTGCAGCAGAGACCATTATAGAGAACCACAACCAACCAAAACACAGAGTTGTGGAGCCCAGTCCTAATAGATTCATCTGCAAAACAGCTCTGAACCTCAGGCTCAGCAAACATGGCAGAAGAGGAGGCTGGAAGACCGTAAGAGCCAGAGGACCAGGGAGTTTACTATGAGACTGTGTCTCCTAGCAATGTCAGAAAGTCTCACGAACATGACTGTCCAAACATGAGTTGAACAAGGACAGTAAGCATGCTAAAGTGGGCAGGGATATCTATGAGGCCTCGACTCTAGACAAAGAACTACAGGCAACTAAGGAATGCTGAGAATAAGTAGGAGAAAGAGTCTTCTCCAGGGAAGGGGAAAATGATGTAATTATAATCTCAAAAATAAAAGAAAAAGGGAGGGTGCTGTATTCATTTGTCATTGATCTTGCCATGTTGTTTAGAGATGTGTTTTCATTATTTCATCTCAGAGACTGGAAGTTCCTCAGAAGACCTGGTGTCTTGTTGTCTTTACACATTCCAGACTGAATGCAGGTCAGGAGCCCCTGAGCACCACTACATGGAGGAAAAAGGGTGAGGTGGAAATCAAATGTGTCCCAGAGCAGGAGGCCCTTCCCTCCTCCAGGGAAATTTGTGCCCATGTGGACAGAAGTGTAGGAGAGTCAAGCTGGACAACAGGCGGCATCAGTGACCAGAGATGATTGGTAAGAGAGAAGGGAATCCCAAGGCAGAAGGAACTTCAGGCGCTCTAGGGTTTTCTGAGAAGCTCAGCTCCAAGGTTGGACCAACCTCGTGCACCACTGGTCCTCAGTGATGTGTGTTGCTGTTTGTAGCCCAGATCTACTGTGGGACTGCCATGAACAGTCTTTCAGCTGTAGCGAATGTGGCCACCCATGGCTCCCACTGAGGAATTTCCCTCTGCCCAAGGAAGCCACCTCATCTAAGTTCACATCTCTTCCCAACGACAATCCCTATCCAGTGATTTTCCAGTGAGGGGAAAATAAGTCTGGACCACTGTCTCTAGGTTGGACAATTGATGCCCTGTCCAACCTTCAGACACTGCATGGCTCAACTGGGGTCCTTTTCTTTCTTCTTTTCCTTTATCAGCAATAAAGTTTAGATTTGTCCCCTGCCCATTCCCAACTCCTCTCTCAAACAGGTGTGGGTTCCTACATCACTATCTCAGTTCCTGGAATGCATGTCTCCATCCCAAGGGCTGTTTCCAGAGAAGTGAGACAAGATGAGTGACGTTTCAGGTGCTTATGTTTCTAACCCAATAGTTTTTTCTAGACAGGAAAATACATCTTACATACAGCCACCACATGAACTAACTCCACAGCTGTTCTGAACTTCTGTCAGTGGCCTCAAAGTTAATCACCAATTGCCTCCCGCTCTTCATTTATGACTTGAGTCATGTTTTGGGAGGTGAGAGCAACTTCTAAGGTGCCACTTATGTATCTGAGTGTCACATTATTTAGGGCTTTGAAAACATATCCTGCTGTGAACCGGGAGTTGAGAGAAAACCCACGTGATAGTTCCCTCTCTGTTAGCCTACATTTTAAAACACGTGTTTTTGATGAAGTATCTCATTATACAGACCAGACAGGGCATTCTAAGAAGTATTGTTATGGTGTGTGTGGTGTGTGTGTGTGTGTGTGTGTGTGTGTGTGTGTGTGTGTACGTGCATGTGCACAGGCATGCAAGGGTGCATATGTGCAGATAAGTGGACAACTTTGTGGTCTCAGTTCTGTCCTCCCATCTTTATGTCGATTCCGTGGATCAAACTCAGGTTAGCAGGCCTCTTACCCTGAGCCATCCATCTTGCCAGACCTTAACTGACTTAAAAGAACATTCAAGCCAGTAAGGTGACTCAGCAGGTATAAACACTTTCCCTCGAGTGAAGACACCTGAGTTCTACCCCTGGGCCCCAGAAGGAAAGAATCAGCTCCCCAGAGTGGTCCCCTGAGTTCCACACACATGCCACGGTACATGCTTGCCTGCCCCGTGCCCTCACCTCCAGTACACATACAATCATTTTTTGCTTTTTTTTTGGTTTTTCGAGACAGGGTTTCTCTGTGTAGCTTTGCGCCTTTCCTGGAGCTCACTTGGTAGCCCAGGCTGGCCTCGAACTCACAGAGATCCTCCTGGCTCTGCCTCCCGAGTGCTGGGATTAAAGGCGTGCGCCACCAATGCCCGGCATACAATCGTTTTTTAAAAAGTGATTTAAAAAGAACATTCAGTCTCTCAGTACTTCTGTGACAAGGAACATGTGTAACTCCAGCTCTCAGCAGGCTGGCGTAGGGATGTCTCTAACTCAAGGCCAGTCTGAGCTACATAGTGAGACCTTGTGTAAAAGTAAAACAGCTTCTAAGAAATATCACAACTTTTAGAGGAAAATGACTGACAAGAAGTATTTTTATCCGTAGTTGAGTGGGGGAGATAAAAGTCTACTTCAGATCAGCGGGAAGCTGTAGTTTTGGAGAGGAAGGTAAAGTTTGCTGGAGATTTATTTTTAATGAATTAATTTTACTTTGTATGTCTGGGTGTTTTGTCTTCATGTATGTATGTACACTATGTGTGTTCCTGGTGCCCAGGGAGTTTAGATGAGGGTGTTGGATCCCCTGGAATCAGAGTTAAGGATGGTTGTGAGCCACCATGTGGGTGCTGGGAACCCAATTCAGGTCCTCTGCAGGCACAAAGGCTCTTAATTGCTGATCCATCTGTCCAGCCCCCATGCTGGAGACTTTTAACTCATGGCCCAAGGCTGCAGTTGCTTATTTGAAACAGTGAAGGCTGAGATGGTCAGACATACAACACTGTGGAGTTGGCCCTGAATGGTTCCTTCCTGGCATCTCCCCTCCTCATTTTGAGGAGGTGGGTGGCTAAGGTGCTGTACTGGAAGGTAGACAAGACCTATGGAAAGGGTCTGGAAGCTTAGTTAGATGCTGAGACCTTCCTGCCTGCCTTTCTTCCATGTTTAGAATTTGTTGCTAATCTTTTGTCTCCAGTCCATCCTGGGACACTGTCTCTCAGTCCCATCAAGATGCCTTCTTTCTAGTGGTGTCTTTACCTTCTCTGTCTTTCCACACACTCCTCTTCACATTGTAGAACTTTGTCCAGGTTCCTCAGTTTATTATTTCATAAAGTTGGTTTTTAAAGTTTATGAATTCACTTGTCGGGCAGACATTGTAATCAAGACGGGAGTGACTGTTAGAAGTGCTGTCTCCCCTCCAAGCGACTGCATAATATGCCACGTGTTATGTCAAAGGGGGCAGTGTTAGAGCTTTCCAGACTTCTTACACCGCAGAACAGTTGCCACTTCGCCAAGTCCTCTAAGAATTAGATGTGGATTCCAACTCACCTTGCCAACTAATTCAGCATAAGATTCTACCAAAAGGCAACACTTTTCCATTTTGGTAGAAAGTCATATAGATACTTATAAGTGCTTAGAAATTGGAGTGGGTTAGGATATCCTCCCTCCCTGTTATATTTAGCATAAGAACATTTCTTTGCCAAAGTCTGTTCCCAAAATTTCATCACTTTCGGGGAAAAAGAAAAATCACGCACCGAGAAGAAGCATGTAGATACTGTTGCTATCTGATTCATCTTCGAAGCTGTGGCACCTCGCTGGGTATACTCAGTGTTATGATACTGAATTAAATCCTAATGTGCTCCTACAGCATGGTACCACTTCAGGACTCACGGGGATGGCTTAGATACATTTCAATAATCTCCACCTATGGGAATGCTTGTTTCATGTTCTTTTAGCACCAACTTCTAAGAATGGAAGCTGGCCAAGACCACACTATTAGCAGGCAGGGAATAAGGACTCCGAGTCTGAATTTAGCAGTGCACAGCTCCATGGTTGGCATTCCTTCCTCACCAGTTTCCATCATCTGACCTTGGTAACTTCATTTGCTCTTGAGTGCACGTATGTTGTTGCTGTATAAAATGCTTCTGCCTGGGTTCAGAACTCCTAGTCAGATGCCCAGTACTTTCATTTTCTAACTGAAAGGGAGTGAGGGAAAAGGTTATAATACATTTTAAATAAAACCATCCCTGGAAGAGTTTCATGTAAACTCTATAGTAGGTCAGTCAGTCAATAGATTTAGAAATATAAAATCATGTTACTCTCCACCCTAAAACTCCCCAGCTGCCTTCCCATTCCACTCTGAATGCATTTCGGTCTTACCTCGTGCCCCAGGACCTACCAGCCCCTAGGCTGGCAGTCACCAAAGCCCAAGGCTCCATCTCACTCCACTGTCCATATCCATCTCATCATTCTTTTATTACTATTTCGTTATTGTTCATTGTCACTTCTATCAGGATGTTAATTCCACGACTGGAGGTGTCTTGTCTTACCCACCTCCTGTGCTGGATTCTAGGTCTAGTACCACTGTGTTCACTAATAATTGCAAAGTGATTATCATCAAGGGGGAGGCTTTATTCTTTGTAAAAACAGGGTGGGGGGCACTTGGACCACAGAACAACTCTGGAGGCAGCTCACCTACCCCCTTTGCTTCTGCTTCTCACCCTGCTGGAGCTGTGTCTGAGGGTTGAGAGGCTGGGACTGCTCTCAGCAGGTTACTTGGAGGAGGGCTCAGTGACTAACTCTAGCGGCTGTGCTGAACTGCAGGACTCTCCTTGGGTCATGTACTTGTAAAGCAATGGCCTAATTTGGGTGCAGAGTTAGCAAAATCAGGAAGGGAAGACCTGCTCACTACTTACTGATCCTGTGTGCAGCTCTTCTCGCTGGTGGTGCGGCTCACTGCGCCCCACGCTCATGTGCATTGCGCAGTTGCAGAGTGGTGGAGGCAGCCACCTCGTCCCACCACAGGTAGAAGGAAGGATGACTGCCTGGGCTGACTACCCACCCCGCAGCCACTTTAATGGAATGTGTTCCTTGTTAATTGATGCACTTCTTCAAAGCTCCTTTTAACTCTCTTACCTCCTATTTGCCTTTGTTGGGACGAGTTTTCCAATTCAGCTGAGCAACCTGCTGTTAACATTGCTGAAACCATTTTTTTTTCTTTTCACAAGCAGTTGGGTGGAAATAACAGTTCTGCAGCCTTCCTCTTCTTTCATGCTACAGGGAGATTTATTGGCTTCAAAACTCTTTTCACGCATTTCTTATCCCTTTTCCTCAGAGTTTTACAGACTACATCAGGAAGCTGTTCTCTCTCCTTTCACTTTATAGATTAAAAATCCTTGGCTCAAACCAAAAAAGTTGTCCTCTTATAGAGAATTTCTCCTCTCCTTGAATGCCTCTTAACATAAGTTTTAACATATGCAAACAAAGTTATTGTGGATATTTTCAGAAGGGTAGCTAAACAATAAATAAAAAGAAATGATTTCATGATTTTGCAACGTCTGTAGCTACTATTCATGTTTCAGCAAATAGCTCTTGATAAGGATAGATACCTACACAGAAAATACATAATGTGGATGCACAATACATGTGTTTACAGCCTTTGTCTGGAAGATTATTAGGTATTTTTCCTCTGTTAATAAATATATTTCAATGACATTTCAAAATAGGAATAGTATACAGTTGTGCTTTTGTACCATGATTTATGACCAATTTTTTGTCAGTCATTTAGATCTTTTCTGGTGCCTTTGTGACTATAAGCACTATTGTGGTGAGAGGGCCTGCAGCCGAATTGTATGCACATTCTCATTTATTTATTCTAGTCAACTCTCGGAGTTAGAATTGCTGGTTCACACATTTAAGGTCTTTTGATCCATGATGCTAATAGACAATTTGTATTCCCACCAGCAGCCCATTTCCATCTATATTCTTCTACTCTGGGTATCATCATTTTACAGCTTTCTTTTTTACATTTTATGGGTAAATCTGGTATCTTGTTATTTAATTTACTTTTCATACATGAATGTTTAGGTTGGGTATTTTTCCAGAATTTTTTGGTCTTGGAATCTTAACTTTCTTGTCATGTCCTTGCCTGTTTTTCTGACTGAGAATCAAGACCTCTGACGTGCATCCATGCTCTTCCCCCGCGGGCCTCCAGTGCTGTGGGTTCTCCTTGAGAGAGCCGAAGCCCATGATGCTTCGCAGACTCCTGCTCAGCTCCCACAACCGCTGAGAAGCAGACAGGGCTAACCCCGGAGTCCGGAGTCCGTACTGTAGTGGAGATTGAGGCGTGTTGAGACTGAAGGGCTTCCTGTGGACAGATCCCTAAGCCATGGCCATTTTTGCACCAGGTTCCCTCAGGAGTCTTCTAAGAAAACAATCTAATAAGCTAATCACACTGATGTTTAATGACTCTCATAACTTATTATCTTTTCCGGAGTTATTTGCATTTAAATAGAGAAACCTGAGGCAATTGCTACTTAATGTGCCCTGTCAAGCCAGGGAAAAGAACTGTTTGGGGGCCTGGAGTCTTCCTGCCCCTTAAATCACACGGTGGAAGCCCACCTGCTCCATCTATGGGTGATCCTGGCATTTCTCAGTCTGGGTTGATGTAAAACACCAGCAATGGTGATATGAACATGTACAATATAAGGCCAGAGGGAATAAGACACAGCCCTCTTTTGAGGGTTTTTTTTTTTCTATTCTTTTCTCATTTTTGCCTTCTCTGCTCGGAAACTTGTTTTTCCATTTCCTTCACAGAATTACTAGCAGCCACAGTTCCCTTCTTGCCAATGCCAGTGAGTTGCTAAACACCTCTTAGAAGTGTGCTCTAAAATTACCGGAGAATAGTTCGTGCGCTAGAAAGACCCATAGCTTCTCCCTGAACCTGTGCTTCAGCTGAGTTATGGCTTCCCACAGGCCTTTTATGTAGATTTACCATGGACCAGAGTGAGGGTGTTCCGGTGTTATAGGTACAGATCTGAGTCCCAGGGCACCCACTGGAGTTTCTAGGCCCTTGTGTGTCATGACAAAGAATTGGACTAGAGGCACAGGGCTGGAATAGAAATAGAGAAAGGGAAAAAGCGCTTCAGGAACGGAGTGAGGTGGTGAGCTGCGGGGAGAGCAGGTACACAAAGTATTGGGCCACGGGACTCAGGACCCTTTATAGTCCGTCAGCACATGGTGGGTTTTTCTCTGCCTGCTCTTTTTGTTGCATTTAGTCCAAGTGAAGAAGGATTTCCACCCTTTCTTTGCCAACTGGCTTCTTTCTTTCAAAAACAATTGGTTTTACATTTATTTATTAATTCTTTCTTTATTATTCCGAAAACTGATGAATTCAGTGTCTTAGACACTGTTCTATTGCTGTGAACAGGCACCATGACCAAGGCAGCTTTTAAAGGAAAACATTGAACTGAGGGCTTTCTTAGAGCTTCAGAGGGTCAGTCCATGACCTTTACGGTGGGGAGCATGGCAGCAGGCAGGCAGACATGGCACTGGAGCAGTAGCTGAGAGCTCACATCCGATCAGCAAGTAGCAGATGTCACAGGCAGGAAGAGAGGGAAAAAAAGGGACAGAGAGATAGAATGGGCTTGTGAAACCTCAAAGCCCAACCCTTGTGACACACATCCTCCAACAAGGACACCCCCTAATCTTCTCAAACAAGTCCCCCAATTGTTGACCAAGCATTCAAATATATGAACCTATGGGGCCCATTCTCATTCAAACCAGCACACTCAGTTACCTCTACAGCCCGCCTTTAACAATACTGGAACCTCAGGCCCCCACAGACGCAGCTGCTGGACACTGCCTTCTCAATATTCAACAACCGAGACTTTCAGGACTGGACCAACCACTGACGTGAATACCTTACAGGACTAGACACAGTCACCAAAACAGATTGACAGACAAAACAATGCAGCCTCCCAGATCTCCCAGGAGTTAATCTTGTTCCCTCCAAAGAAAGAGATAAAAATGTTTTACTTCGTCAATGCAGTTGCATCATGTATGTTCGTAATTGTTTCCGTGTGATTGTATGTATGTCATTCTATGTTGACACGGCATAGGGAAAATCTCAATATATCCCTAAAATAGTGCCAAATAATGGAGTGACAAATCCTGTAACCACTTCAATTTTTTTCATGCTGAAATTATTATTTTATTTTTTCCTATTTTCATATTCTTAATTTCTTGGCATGCCACCTTAAAAAAATACACATGTATGAAAGTAAATGTGGGTGGGGATATAGTAAAAGGCCCAATAAGTATGTGCTTATGTAACATGAATCTTTTTTTTTTTTTTGGTTTTTTCGAGACAGGGTTTCTCTGTGTAGCTTTGCGCCTTCCCTGGAACTCACTTGGTAGCCCAGGCTGGCCTCGAACTCACAGAGATCCGCCTGCCTTTGCCTCCCGAGTGCTGGGATTAAAGGCGTGCGCCACCACTGCCCGGTGTAACATGAATCTTAAAGGGTCTTATTAATAAAAACAAACCCGGGGCCAGGTATTGGGGTGCATGCTGAAAGGTCAGAGAAGCAGAACAAGCCACAGCTAACCTCACCTCGCCAATTCCTCAGCTGATCCTTTTTCCTCAAACTGGAAGCCTCTGTGTCCTCATCCGAATGGATCTCAGCTGAACTGCTGCTAAAAGCCTAAAAGCTTAACAGGACTCTAGTTCCTGGTCCTCATGCCTTATATACCTTTCTGCTTCCTGCCATCACTTCCTGGGATTAAAGGCGTGTGTCACCATGCCTGGCTGTTTCCAGTGTGGCTTTGCACTCACAAAGATCCAGATGGATCTCTGTCTCCTGAATGCTAGGATTAAAGGCGTGTGCTACCACTGCCTAAACCTACGTTTAATATAGTGGTTTTTCTGTTCTCTGACCATAAGTTTATTGGGGTGCACAATATATCAACCGCATGCTTATAAACTGAGGTATTCTTATATTAATAAAACCCATCAAAATGGTATCTTTAGAGCTATTAAATGTTTTGTTAAATATTTCTATAAAATTTAAATTTTATTTAATATGTATGAATGTGTCTGGTGTTGTGGGTGGTTGTTTGAGTCATGCCCTGAAGCACTGCCCTAGTGAGGTAGCCGGTAACTACTACACCTGCCTATGACCTTGAGGAACATAACCCTGGTGTGTGGCTGCTGGGGGACCCTTAAGACCTGGGATGCACTTAAACGCTCTCTCTTCACTACCTCATGGTTTTGGATGCTGAGATCTTCGACCAGGTAGGTCAGCATGGGACATAGCTCAACTTTCCCGGACCCTGTGATAAATCTCTCGTGGTTGTGAGTTAACCCCCAAGTAAATTCCTTTGCTCATTAAATAGACTCCGTGGAATAATCCCATTAGTCTGGTGCGTGCATGTGTGTGTGTGTGTGTGTGTGTGTGTGTGTGTGTGTGTGTGCAGTGTGTATGTTGTATGTGCAGTATGTGTATGCAGTGCAGTGTGTGTATTTTTGTGTGTGCAGTGTGTGTGTATATATCCAGTGTGTGTGCAGTGTGCATGTGTGTGTCTGTATGGTGTATGTGTGCCTTGGTGAATATGTGGAGATAAGAAGACAGCTTTCAGGAGTTGGGTCTCTCCTTCTGCCATGAGATCTGAGGATCAAACTCATGTCATTATCAGGCCTTCCTGGCACAAAATTCTAAAACTGCTATTTGTTTATATAAAACATTCATAAGAGTCATAAGACTTTCATTAAGCTATATAATTTAACATTGGATACACAAATTTTGATAATGGTTTCCTTCCAGTTTCTAGAAATAATTCTATTTCATTTTTAATAGTCATGATTAAAAATAACTTAAAAAACATAAAAATAGCTCTAGGCAATGTGCACCACAAACCCCTATGGAAGTGTCGGAAGAGGCAGCTCCACAGTTAGGAGCACACACTGCTCTTGAGGATGAGTCAGGTTTGGTTTGCAGCACCCATGGCAGCTCACAATTGCTTGGATCTCCAGCTCCAAGGGATCTGATACCCTCCTCAGACCTCCGTGGGCACTTTCCCCGACACACCCATACCATCTTAGTTAGGGTGTCTACTGCTGTGAAGAGACACCATGACCACAGCAACTCTTAAAAAGGAAAACATTTAATTGGGTAGCTTACACTTTCAGAGGTTTAGTCCAATATCATCATGGTGGGAAATGTTGTGGCAGGCAGGGAGGTAGGGTGCCGGAGACAAAGCTGAGAGTTCTACATCTTACAAGATCTTACAACAGAAAGTGAACTATCTCACTGGACGTGGCTCATATATGAGACTTCAAAGCCTCAGTGACACACTTCCTCCAACGAGACCACACAGGTGCCTTGTGGTCCAATCAGTCCATGTCTCCTAATAGTGCCACTCCCTTTGGGGGCCACTTTCTTTCAAACCACACCACATTCCACTTCTTGGCCCCCAAAAGGTTGTAGCCATATCATAATGCAAAAGCACATTCAGTCCCCATAGGTTATCACAGTCTCAACAAATGTTTAAAAGTCTAAAGTTCAAAGTATCTTCTGACATTTATGCAATCTCTTAACTGTACTCCCTTGTAACACCAAAATCAAAAAGCAGATCACATACTTCTAACATATAATGGCACAGGATATACATTACCATTCTAAAATGTAGGGAAGGGAGGAGAGTGAGGAAATACTAGACCAAAGCAAGACCAAAAACCAGACAGGCAAACTCCAAACTCTTTATCTCCATGTCTGATGTCAAAATACTCTTCAGATCTCCAACTCCTTTCAGTTCTGTTGACTGCAACATACTTCTTTCTCTTGGGCTGGTTTCATTCCCTGTTAGCAGCTTTCCTCAGCAGGTATCCCATGACTCTGGCATCTCCAGTATTTTGAGGTCTTCAAGGCAATCCAGGCTTCACCTTCATAGCTTCACATAATGGCCTCTCTGGGCCTCCATGCAGGGATACCCCTGACACAACTGGCTTCAGTGACTTTCCTTGGTAGCTGAGGCAAATTCCATAGCCCTTTTCCTCTATGGAAAAGCTGCCAAGTTCTGCTGCTTACTGGGACTGAAACAAGGCCCCCTCACTCAATTACATCTTCACCAACTTTCTGTTTTCCTTGGTTGCCTTCACTGCCTAAGCTTGGCTGTCCTGGAACTTGCTCAGTAAAACAGGCTTGCCTCTAACTCAGAGATCTGCTTTCTTCTGCCTCCGCCTCTGGAGTCCTGAGTTTAAAGGTGTGTACCACCACACCCTACTCTAAACTTTTCTTTAATTCCTTTTCACAAGTTGGAAATTTAGCTGGGTGGGATCCTGCCCTGAGGTCATCACTCCCTTTATTCCATTTCTTAATCTGTTTATCTCCTTGAGCACAGGATTTAGCTCCAGACCAGTTCCTGTTCCCTGCAAGATGTAGGACTCTCAGCTCCGTCTCTGGCACTATGTCTGCCTACACACCACCATGTCCCGCCATGTCCCACCATGATGATAATGGAGTTAATCTCTGAAAATGTAAGAGGAAAACTAAGTGTTTTCCTTTATAGGAGTTGCTGTGGTCATGGGGTCTCTTCACAGCAATGGTCTTTGGATAATGAAAAGAGAGGAGTAGGTTTACATCTTAGTTACTTTTCCTATTTTTGTGACAAAATGCCCTGACAGAAGCATTTAAAAGAGAAAGGCTTATTTTGGCCTCCAGTTTGAGGACAGCCTGTCCCAGTGTGCAAGTCAAGGCAGTAGGAGCTGTGCGCTCAGTCAAGAAGAAGAGTACAGCAGTTGCCCGTGTTCAGCAAGCTTTCTTTTTTTTACACAGTCCAGTACTCAACCCCAAGGTATGGAGCTGCCCTCCTTTAGGGTAGGTTTTCCTATCTCAATTAATCAAGAGAATCCCTCATCAGCATGCCCCAAGGCTAATGTAATTAATGTAGCTTCTTCCTCAGAGGTACTCCTGGAGGCCCATCTTCTAGGTGATTCCAGATCCTGTCATGTTGACAGTCAACACTGACCATGACAACTCGGCATGATGGAAAAATTTTACCCATTCAGGGGTCTAGTAGGTAGACAAGAGCTTATTGTGACATGGAGGTAGAAAATTGGATCTTTTCAAAGTCCCCATGAGGCAAGAGAAAAATCAAGACAGGAGACAAATTTAGAGATGGGCAGTGAATGCTAACTAGTTGCTCAGTAATGTTGAAAGCTCAGAGAAGCTCCCCAGATTTTCTTATATTGCTGAGGATCCATTTTTGAAAACTGAACCTGGACTGCAATTGTCCCTGAGGGTCCAGGCATCTTCCAGGGTGACGTTTTAGGATAAGAATGGACAGACGACAGGCAGCTGAACTGTTGAGCTTCCTCTTTTGGCATTGGATTTTATTGTAGGTCCCTTTCCTGGTAGAGAACCATGAAGATCTGCACATAGGAGGAAAAGGATTCAGGAACCCCAAGGCTTGATGTACACCACACTACAGTACTGGGTGTTTGCCCTCCTTTAAACCCCCTCCCTCAAGTTGTACAAAGGAGGTTCAGCTGCGGGGTGGTACTGTGTTTAAACTTTGATCCTTTAGTCAAACTTTTCCTCTTTCTCCCCTTACATTTATTTTTGTTTTATTTTATTTCATGTTATTTTATTTTATGTATATGAGTGATTTGCACTGGTACCCAAGGAGGTCATGTGTTAATCTCCCTACTCTGCGGCCACACTCGAACGCCGCTTCTCAGTTGGGTTTTGTGTGGTGACATTTCTCCTTGTGCAGAATTGCTATGGACCATCAGAGGTCTCCGGGTGGATCCCCTCACACTACACACTTGCCTCCTCCTGATCTCATTGCCTTCCTTCTCACCCGATAGCTTCCACCTTCAATGACCTCAAGTGTGTCAAATACCTTAGGAAGGAGGAGGCTTTGCAGTGTTCTCTGTCACTAGTTTGTAGCACCTCCTACACATTTGTCTGGTTCTAACACCTGCTGAAGAGAGGCACTCGCCTCTGTGCTTGGAATTCTCACTGCATCCCTTTGCTTCACTCTGTTCCATCTTTTGAAGAGTTTTCTGTAGGTCTGCTTTTGTTACTGTCTGTGGAACCAACACATTGATAAAAGAATCCCGAGGCTTGGTATAGATAGGTATGCTACAGTGTTGTGAATTTTCCCCTCTTGTGAAAAACATAAAAATTGATGCACAGTCAATTCTCCATCAACTGGTGATTGTGAGGAGAAAGATTAATCACAGAACCATAGTTTTGTTATCCCAGCATAGATTAATCATGGGCAAGGTTAGGACGGACTGGGACTGCTCTCAGAGGTCCAGGGGGAAATAATCGGGCAACAGATATTTGCTGCCATGTGAGTGTGTGTGTGTGTGTGTGTGTGTGTGTGAGAGAGAGAGAGAGAGAG
>CABHPQ010143997.1:0-16955 GCA_902168405.1 Peromyscus aztecus
ATTTGTCAAAACAAATCAAATTGTACACTCAAACTTGGTGCATTTTGTTGGATGAAATTGCACTGAATAAAATATATAGAAATCCATAAAGTTGTTTTCTTTCTTTTTATCTTTGGAAAATTAGGCCTGGGAACACAGCTCAATGGTGGGGCACTTGTCTAGCTTTCAGGAGGCCCTGGATTCAATCATCAGCAATGAAATAAAAAGAACACAAATTATAAAGAGGTAGCCATGGGGTCACTGTGGAAATCTAGATCATGTACATGGCAGAAGTCAACAACAGCATTGATCTCTATGTGGAAGCAGTATGAAATGATGCTCTCTAGTATGCTGTGTGTTGTGTGCTTTGTATGTGTTTTGTGATATGGGAAAATAGCTCTTCTATGGAACTCACTATATAGACCAGGCTGGCCTCAGATTCATAGAGATCTGCCTGCCTCGGCCTCCCAAGTGATGGAATTAAAGGTGTGTGCCACCACATCTGGCCCAAGATAGACTTATAAGAGGAAGATTAGCAGTGTGTACCCCAGACTTTGCTCTTGAAGTCGGTCTCACAGTCATGGTGATGTTCATCATTTCTGTCCTCTATTATCCATTCTGGACTCTACCTGGAATTTCTTGTTTAGTTGCTGGCGTGGGTGGTATAACCTAGATCCTTATCCCAAGGGGGGTGCTTGAGCCTTGGTCACAATGATCTGTCTAGGTCCTGGCTGCTGTATGTGTACATACACACAGCATCCTGTTCATAAAAAAGATGCAGATTCCCAAATGACACGTTACTAAAATACCTGGGAAGTGATTGGGTTCCCCCCACCCCCATCATGTTCCCTTGGTGTAATGGGATGGTTATTCTTCTCACTGTGTATTGGTCTCTTTTTACAAGCTGCTCCAAGTACAGATATAGCCACAGCTCAGCATTATTGGATCCCCTGGTGAAAGCATCTCCACTATGCTAACTAGCTCCTCAGGTCATTTCTTTAAAGGGCAGATAGCAGTATTTTGAGCTTTGCAGATAAGAGTTCCTTCTGATCCTTGACTGGTTCATCCTTGTATGGCAGCATGGATTTCTTTCAAAAGACTCTTGGACTTATCCATCAGGTTGGTGGCTCTGATATGTGATAAGATTAAAGGATCTTCTGGCCATGTGTCCACTGCCTAACTCCTTTTGTTTTTTAAGTGGGTTCCTCTCTGGGATACCATGTGGGATCCAACCTCAGTGGGTCAAACATTCTGCAAACATCTGGAAGCAGTCTGTTGCCTGCAAGCCATGATGTAGCCAGCACCATGTCTGCTTGCACACCGCCATGCTCCCCGCCATGATGATAATGGACTGAACCTCTGAAACTGTAAGCCAGCCCCCTCAATTAAATGTTTTCCTTATAAGAGCTGCTGTGGTCATGGTGTCTCTTTACAGCAATAAAACCCCTAACCAAGATTGTGGTGGAGGCAGGAGGGTCTAGGGTAGTTGCTGTGGTTCTTACTTGTCATTCTGTCTGTACCTGATGCCTGTATCTTTTTTACATCTTGCTATGGCACGTGGTCATGTCCACTCAACTTGTGACTTCTGGATCTGAAAGTACACATCTTTGGATAGATGAACAAGTGCCATGCAATCTCCCATCTTTTATGTGGGAGACAAATCCCTCAAGTCACGTGCTAGTGTTGTTTCATCTGTATAATTGGAAGCCAACTACAGTTCCTGGAAGCAGGAAAGAAGGAAGAAGAACAGAAGGGAAGGCAGAGGAAAAGACAGAGGGAAGAAAAGTAGGAGAGAGATAGGAGAGAAATGGGGGCAGAGGGCAGGTAAGCAGAATCTCTTTTGCTTAGTTACAGCTTCTTCATTTCCGTCCCATGCCTAACTTTGTATGCGCTGTAATTATTCTCAATGCTTTTCCACTGCTTCCTTCGTATATTCAATTTTCCTGTTATTTGTAAATAAAAACACCCCAATTTAGCTATGTTCTTCAAAAGAGAAGAAAATTGCATGAGATAAGTAAAATCAGAAAATCAAACCCCAAGGTGAATCATTCTTCACTGACATGTGGACTCGTGGACAGCCACTTTCCATCCTTTAAACGTCAGTATTGGAATCCATTTTGTTACTAAGCAAAGTGATGAGTGTGCTGAGGGACTACTAAATTGCTCGGCTGTTTCAATTATTATTATTTTTAGGATAAATGGAGAATTTATGTTATTTAATTATTTTTGACAATTTCAAACATTATATATATTTACACACACATACATATATAATTAATTAATTAATTAATTAATTGTGGTCATAGTCACCCTTTTACCCACTAACACTCCCATACTCCTGACAACCCCCTTCTTCTTTCCAGTGACTCCCTGTTCTCGTTGGCTTCTGGTTGCTCTGATAAACACCATGACCAAAAGCAGCTGAGTGAGGAAAGGGTTTCCTTGGCTTCCACTTCCACATCACGGTCCATCATGGAGGGAAGTCAGGGTGAGAGCTCAAGTAGGAACCCGGAGGCAGGACCTAAAGCAGAGACCTCGGAGGAGTGCTGTTTACTGGCTCGTTCAGCCTGCTTTCTTCTACAGCTCAGGTCCACTTTCTCAGAGATAGGATGGCCCACGGTGGAGTGGGCTCTGCCACATCAATTATTAATTAAAAAAAATGCCCTTGGGCGAATCTGCAGTTCCTTCCTCCCAGATGACTCTAGTTCTCAATAATTTACAACATGATTCAACCTCATGTGTATGAAGTGATTCATGTGGAATTTGTCCTTTACGACACTTCAATAATTTTCTGTTTGCCACATTCCTAGGTGAGTGTCCTTTTCTAACTCTTAGGATTTAAGAGTTTATCTTGCTGGTACCTTTGTTCTCCATTGACTGTAATCAAAGTTGTCACCTCTCTCTTCTTACAGATTTACCTAATATCTGTACAAGTGTGTTCTTAACAGGAAAATGCTGACATCAATAAAATTTTAATATGCATCTAAGGTAACAATAGACTTTTGCAAATTACATATATTTTTAAAAATAATTTATATTTATTTTATGTACACTAGTGTATTGCCTGCATGTAAGTGTGAGGGTGTCGGATCCCCTGGAACTGGAGTTTACAGAGAGTTGTGAGCTGCCATGTGGGTGCTGGGAATTGAACCTGGTTCCTCTGGAAGAGTAGCCAGTGCTCTTAACCACTGAGCCATCTCTCCAGCCCCACAAATCACAAATTTTTACTGAAGGCTGCGTTCCTGTATTTCACCACAGTGTATCTAGCACTTGAGTTGTAGTGATGGGGCGTGTTTCAAACTTAACTGATACACATTCAGGAGGGAAAATTTGTTCTCAGGGCCTCACCAAGTCATTCATATTTTCTTTCTTTCAGTTTTTATCTGTGAAGGGAAAATAAAATAATTCCAAAGTAAAAAAATTTTTTTTTCTAAAAGTTTCTGTCTGAAAACATGATTTTGTTTGTTTGAGACCAGTTAAGACTTTTTTTGCTTTTGTTTTTTATATTTTCTCTCCCCTGCCAAACCAAGAACCACACATAAAACCAAATAACTGTTCAATGTGCATATCCAGGTGAGAGAAAACATGGGTTAAGACCAGGATTCAACAACAACACCAAAAAAAAAGGGGGGGGTGAGGATGAGGAAAACAGTAGAGCAGAGTGAAGTGGCAAGAAACCTGGACAGGAAGGAAAAGTGAGGTCGTTGAGCAGGGAGAATCCATCCAATGGAGCATGCGCGAAAACGCCATAAGCCCTATATAGATATAGATGTAATTTTTTTTTATTATTTTTTAACCTAGCCGGTTCCCATGGAAGCCAGAAAAAGGCATCAGATCCCCTAGAACTGGAGTTACAAGGGTTGGAATGCATGTAGGTACTGGGCATCAAACCTGGACCCTCTGTCAGAGCAGCAAGTGCCCTTAACCAACGAGCTACCTCTTCAGCCCCAGATCAATGGAATTTTAACCAGGCAACGATGTTAAAAGGAAACATCAACCTCCCAGCCCCCTATGTGTCTAGGTACAGTCATAAGACTTACAAAGATGTGATAGATGTGCCTTTAGGATGTACTTGATTTAGGGAGGTGTCGCTGAACAATCTTGGGCCATATTGAAAAATATATCATACCAATGATGACAGAGCAACAGTACTTCATGCAGAAATCCCTATTAGCAATTCAACTACGTCTATACTTGAGAGAAAATTTAGCTTTCACTTTGCTTAAACTAATATTAATATGGATCTTTATTATTATACACATGTAAGACTATCTGAATTATGACAACCATTGAGCTCCTTTCCCATCCAAAACTCCATGAGCATTTAAAAATAATTTCCAAAAAGACAAATCTGTGTTTAAAACTTTTGGAATAACTTCATTGAATGCTTTTTTTTTTTAAATTGTCTGCATAGAACTTCACTTTGTCTTTGGTCATTGATGTGCTTGTGGAATTTTTATGGAATCATTTATACAGAAATGTCAGCAAACTAGCATACATTGAACAGGGAGTGTGTGCTCTGTTTGCCTTTAAATCAAGTGTCCTAAGTACCCATTTCAGTTCCATTTTATTTGGAGAACGAATTTACCCCCAGAGAGTGGAGTCAAATGTGCAAAGGAAAGGATGTGAGCTTGTTCTGCCTGAGCTATGTAGATGGCTTCAGCGGAAAAAGATAAAGTTACTGGCTGAGCCACCCAAGAGAGGTCTTTGAGGTAGGCTATTTCAGGCTCAATTTAGAATGTGATGATGATGGTCCCTGAGGCTTGGATTGCAAAATGTTATAAATAAGTACAGGATTCCGTATTTTAAGCCTGAGAAAAGAGCAGCTTTTAATAGCAATTCATTTTATTTTAGTTTCTTAAAAATTAATGTACCTAAACAAGGATTATTATTATAATGCACCAGTTTGAATTCTTGTAGCTAGCTGACAGAAATCATGGATTATTCAATATAATAAAAGAAACTCAAGACAAACCAATCTTGGACAGCACTCAAAAATGTCTCAGAATGTTTTTGGTGATTTTAATGTCCACCTCTCCCCCTCTCAAAACTTTTCATACACTATTCACTTTACAAGTTCCTGGGAAAATTTCAAATCCTAAAGTCTGAAACTAAGAGGAGAGTTGTAAGGTTACAGCTGGTTCTGTTGAGATTAATGACATTCCCACATTGGGTCAGCCATGTGCATGACCATTGGAAAACAAAATTCTTTCTTCCTGTTGTGTATGGGATGTATTTGAAGTGATATGTGCATCTCACTATGATAAAACTCTCATTGAGCAGAAGCAAATTATTTTATCTGATAGGGTATTATGAAGTTGTAACTACGGTGCAATAATTTTCAAATATTATCAGTTCGTTTTATGAATAAAGTGTAATTATTAAACATTATATAGATATTGACATATAGATATAGTTTAAGCAGATAATTATTCCTCCAGGAGCCATAGACATTTAATAAAAACTCTAGTGCCAGGAAAGGGATACCTCCTTTCAAGTTGTTGGTCAGGGCAATTCAAAAGCACCTTAGACAACATAGGCTATTGCCATGGACTGGGGTTGCCTGCCCAAACTTGAAGAAAGTATCTCATTGATGAAGACATCACACACTTTGGTCACAGGGAGAAATATGGCTGTTGCTGACCTGGAAGACTTCTTGAGAACTAGCTTTCACAGTACCAGAGGATGCTCTGCAAGCAGCCAAGGAAGAAAAGCAACAAGCTACCCTACCCAACTGTAAAGCTTGGTAACCACAACAACCAGCCCAGGAAGATACCCACAACAGCAATAGTGGCATTTCTGTCAAGGTGTTAGCCAACAACTGTCTAATTGGACGTTAAGTTCCACTTGGTAGGAGGAAACTCATGCCTAACACTGTAAAGCTAGCCAAGAGTCCATGCTGGAATAATAGTAGACACTGGAGGAGAACCCACTACAACCATTTGCTTAACTAATATAGTTGCAAATTGCTTTCTAAATGCTTATCCTTACACCCATAAATAAGTGCAGCTCTCTCCCTCAGTCAAAGTAACTTCTTTTTACAGCTGATGGACATTAGTAGAGATATCTCCAACTGGTCAAAATACAAAAAGTAAGTGACTGTGGAGTTCTCAGCCCCAGTTGGTACATCTATAATACAGTTCTTACACCTAAGGCTCAGGGAACGTCATGGAAGGGGAGCAGAAAAGTTCTACGAGAGCTGGGGCAATGGTTGCCAGATAGTGTTTTCTGCACATGACATGAACTCTCAGTAATGTGGTTGACTTACAGACCTGTACAAGACCAGGCTAGTTGACATGCCAACATGGATGGGGAAAAAAATTTCCCAAGCCACCCTTCCTAGATGAAGAACTACAAGCTGCCAATGGCTGTGTGGGGAGAGAGATTGTTTCCTTTAGGGACAAGCTCTCTGTTAGGTGTGTCAGTCCTAAGTGGTCGGCCCTAAACACATATGGGCAACACTAATTGGACTCAGCAAGTTTCATATGTATATGTATTATTATTGTTTTATATGAATATTTTATATATATATGACAATAATAACTATAGAAGAAGAGGTCATGAATTTGAAATGGGTTATTGTGGGGAGACATGGGAGGAGATGGAGGGGGAAAGGGAGGGGTAGAAATGTAAACAGTGTACTTACATGTTCTAAAAACATAATCAAAATTAATTATATAGAGTATTAAGTTTCATTATGGCATTTTCAAACAAAAATATGGGTTTTTTTGTTAATTCTTCACCCACATCTTGCCTATGCTCTGCCTCTACCTTTTTCCTTCTCACCCCGCCATAGCCACCTTCTTGTTGGCATGTCAGGTTTCCCACTGACCTCCCTCCCTTTCCTCAACACCTCTTTCCCACTCGTGGGCTCTCTCTTCTGGTTTCATAGCCTGTACCCCAACTCACCCCACTGATGTACATATTATAATATTATATTATAAGCTAGAATTTACATGTGAGAGAGAATATATGAATTTTGCTTTTCCTAGTCTGGGTGGACCTTGTCTAATATAATACTCCTTGTCTAATATAATATTCCAGATGCATGCATTTCCCTCCAGATTTCCTTGCTTAATAGTTGGATAAAATTCTGTTATCTACAAATGACACATTCTCACTAACTATTCTTCTGTTGATGGACATGTAGGCTGGTTCCATTTCCTTGCTGTTGTGAGCAGTCATACAGCGGTAAATATGGATGTTCTTCTACCTCCATGGTAAGATATGAAATCCTTTGGTAGTATTCCCAGGAGTGGTTTATCTGGGTCATATGGAAATTCTATTCTTACTTTTTTTTGAGGAGCCCCTACACTGATCTTTGTGGCTGTACTAGTTTACTTTCTCACCAGCAGTGAATAAGGGTTCCTTTCCCCCAACATCCTCACCAGCATTTGTGGAGTCTCCTTTCTTGATGGTAGCCATTCCAGAAATGTCACCAAAGTCCCCACTTTAAAATGACTTAAAGATGGTTCTTTAAGTTCTTAAGCCAGGTTAGACTCAGTACCCACGTGGTAATAACTCAGACATCTGTAAATCCAGTTGCAGGGGATCTGATGCCCTCTTCTGGCCTCTGTGGGCTATGCACACTCATGGCACACAGACATATATACAGGCAAAATACCTGTACACATAAAACAAAAGTAAAAATAAAATCAGTCTTCAAATAAAATAAAATAGACTTACGTGATAGAACTCTCATCCAATGACTGATGGAAGCAGATGCAGAGATCCACAGCCAGGCCCCAGGTGGAGCTCCAGGAGTCCAATCGGCTAGAGAAAAGAGGGATTACATGAGCAAGAGATACTGAGCCCATGATTGGAAAAAGCACAGGGACAAATAGCCAAACTAGTGGAAACACATGAACTATGAACCAATAGCTGAGGAACCCCCATGGAACTGGATCGGGCCCTCTGGATAAGTGAGACAATCGATTAGCTTGAACTATTTAGGAGGCCCCCAGGCAGTTGGACCAGGACCTGTCCTTAGTGCATGAGCTGGCTTTTTTGAACCTAGGACCTATGCTGAGACATTTTGCTCAGCCTAGGTGAAGGGAGGAGGGGACTGGACCTGCCTCAACTGAATCTACCAGGCTGAGCTGAATCCCCAGGGGAGTCCTTGCCTTGGAGGAGGTGGGAATGGGGGGTGGGCAAGGGGGAAGGTGGTGGGGGGCGGGAGGAGGGAGGACAGGGGAATCCATGGCTGATATGTAAAATTAAATTAATTATAAAATTAAAAAATAGACTTAATGAAATAATGAAGCTAGCTAGTCTCGTAATGGCTGGGTGGAACAAAAATTTATCTTTAAAATATAAAATGTTCAAAGCCATATTATTATATTTTTATACAAATTATATATATGTGTGTGTATATATACTATAAAACAAAACAGGAAACTGTTTTCTATGTGGGTCAGAGCAGAGTAATTGAGTTAGGAGTTATTTTAAAGACATCATCTCTGTATCTTCTGGCATAAGTAAACGTTTAGGTTCTATTCTTTGTTTGAATCTCAGAATTGAAGTTTTTATTCTCAAGACTTATTGAGAGAGAGAGAGAGAAAAAAAACCTTAATATTTCTGTCTAATTTGCAGGGTCAGGAAGTGAAATACATGTTGAAAAATTTCATGTCTTACAGGAAAGTGGGTCAGCTAGGTCTGTAGGTCTCATTCTGAAATAAATGCATTTATTGTTGAAGTTTCTTGCGTCTGAATATGCAAAAGTGCTTTACCTCTAGGTCCTGGAAATTTGCATTTAACCTGTGTTAACCTCCTGGAATTTACATTATGATTCTGTGCAGATGACAATAAAGAGAAGGAACCTTCTTAGATAGAAACAATGGTCTTATTCTGTTCTTTCACATTAACTTTAGTAGTTCTTTTAGCCTTTTTAATGTTTCCATTTGTCTACGAAAGTCATAGAAATATAACTTCACCACTTATTGCCTGGGAATGCTGTCATGAGACATTATGATTGTGACAAATACCTCTCAGGCTTCAAAAAGCAAACAAAAATCCCTCCAAAGGGCAGTTAGTACTTTGAGCAAACTTTTAAAAGGGGTTTCTAATGTAAAATAAAATGTTCAGTAGCTATGGGTGCCCGTAGCAGCTCTGAGAAGCTCTTGGAACTTGGGCTGCAGAGGGTGGAGTGAAGTGTGGTTCCGGCTGCTGCACCCTGAATTGCAGCATACATTTACACACTTTCATGGGTCACTCCACCTCTCTGGGGCATGGAAAAAATACTAAGGCAATGTACTTCTTGAGTGGAAGGACTCTTGGTGGCATCAGCCAAGGACTCCTGATAGTTTTGTCAAACCATCTCACCATCACTGAAGCTTCCTATAGCCTTCCATTCCTCCCCTTTCCTCCATATTGGTCAGATCTGCATCATTACCTGACAGACAGCCCTCCAGCTTCTCTGCTCCATCGCTTTTTTTTTTTTCCTCACAGGTGTTTCCCCCATTAAATCTCATTCCCCACCAGTCCCATATTGGTGTCTGCTTTTATGCAGTTGGTCCCTTTGAAATTGCACTGTGAGATTTTCCTGTGGTTTTGTAATTTGGTAGCTGAGTTTCCATATCAACCTGTGGCATTCATTAGCTCGATGCCGAACAATAGCCCGTTTTAGAGCATGTAGCAACACAGGCCCTTCCACCTCTTAAACTTTTTCCTTATGAATAATAGGAACGGTACTTGAAGAAAAACATTTGATGCTGTTTTTATGATATTGTCTGTTCCCAAAGAATGTGAATTAGTACCCTCCTAAGAATAATAATCCGCAAACAAGCCGTCCTGCTTACATAGCATGGTTTTAGTCACCGTGACTACTTTTTTTTCCGGAATCCTCCCCAAACACCTATCAAAATATCAAATCCAAGGTTAATGGAAAGTGTTTTTATTCCTCTATAACAGGGGTATAATGATTAGAACAGCCCACATAACAAAATAAATGGGACATTTATGGATAATTCAAGCTCTGTTTCGATTATTACTAACTGAGTAATAGTGATTCCTAATAGAACCAAAATATTTTTAGACTTTTTTTCTTATTTATAGTTTTCATGTATTTAATCACACTGTACTTGCAAGTCTCTATTACTTTTCCACATAGAAACATACTTTTATTGACTATAAATCAGCCCCATAAATTTGCATAATACTTTAACTAGAAAATACATTATGTCTTGTGTATTGAACATTTAGATTGTTTATAACCTCTGTTGATGAAAATAATGCTTCTTTGTGTGGTTTGATGAATTTTCCATGTTTAGATTGAGCTGCATTTCCCACAGAAATTGTGAGGTTGCACCTTTCACTATGCTCTTCACTAGTTATACAAGTGAAATCATGTACTGTCTTTTCATGACAGGCTTACTTCATTTTATACAATGATTTTAAGTTGGTACATTTCAGAATTTTCTTTTTTTAAAAATAAACTAAAATATTCTTTGAAAATTTCATATAGGTATAAAATGTATCTTGATGATATCCACCTCTCATTACCCCTCCAACTCCCCTCAGGACCCCAGATTACATCTCCTCAACTTCATGTCATTCTTTAATATTTATTTGTTTGTTTATTTAACCCACTGGGTACATTTACTGTGCTCCTATGGGCATGGTCATGGAGTCATCCATTGGGATGCTTGGAACCAAAGGCCGCACTTCTAAAGAAACCTGACTCTCACTCTCCCAGAAGCCACCAACTGACAATATCAGGAACGAGACAGGGGTGTCTGTGCTCCATTTTACTCAAGGAAGTAATTGAAGTCTTAGAACAATGAGTCAAGAGAAGGAAAGAATACGAATGGGAAAAGAAAGAAGCAAAAGTATTCCTGTTTATAGATGAGATGAATAATATTCCACTGTATGCATAATAATAAAGCTGAATAATATTCCACTGTATGCATACAGCACATTAGCTTGGTCCATTCATCTACCGGTGAACTTTACAGTTGCCCCCCGAAGTTGTTATTGCTAGAAATGTTAGGGTGAACACAAGAATACTAGAATGTATTTGAGATTATGATTTCTTTTGGATAACTATCTGGAAGGGAACCTCTGCAGCCTATGTGACTCTATTCACTGTTTTGGGGAACAGCTCAACTATTTTTCACAGCAGGGCCCTTCATGCTTCTCCAAGAGTGTGCAAAGTTCCTTATTTCTCCATATTCTTTCCTCTTGGCTATTGTCTTCAGTTTGTTTTTCTCTGATTAGTGCCCATGGCTACTTGTGTGTCTTAGAAAAAAAAATGTGTCTTGCAAGAGTTACTGTCTTATAGGGCTAGATTAGTTACTTTGAGTGTAGGCTGTTATAAAGCAAGGTTTCCCCTCATTTTTGTCTCTTTGTCTGTGACCTTTTTGACTTCAGCCGTGAAGACTTCACCATGAGCTAAGCAGTTACTGCTACAATGATCTTGCATTTCTGAAATAGGAGACAAAATAAATCCCCTTTCTTTATAAGTTACTATCTTAGATATTATGTTATAGTAACAAGAGATAGATTAAGATTCCAGTTTTCCCCAAGACCATTTGTTAAAAAGATTATCCCTTTCCCTATTGTATAGTCTTGGTATCCTTGTGGAAGATCATTGACTATTGGTATTTGGGTGTGTTTCTGGTCTCTGTATTCATTCCATTGGTCTGTTTTCATGCCAACACATTACTGTTAGTTACCATGACTTTTCAGCATATTTTGAAATAATGAAATGTGGTGCTTTCAGCCTTTATTGTTATTTTAAAGACTGATTCTGCTGTCTGTAGTCTTTTGTGGTTCTTTATGAATTTTAGAATTTTTATTTATTTCTATTAAAAATCTCCAGTGATTTGATTCCATTGCATCTATAGGCTATTCTGAGTGTGTGTGTGTGTGTGTGTGTGTGTGTGTGTGTGTGTGTGTGTGTGTGTGAGAGAGAGAGAGAGAGAGAGAGAGAGAGAGAGAGAGAGAGAGAGAGAGAATATGATGCATGGGTATGTATTCATAAGTGTGAATCTACATGCACACGGAGGCCAGACACCTATGCTAGATGTCTTCCTCAATCATGTTTCCATGTTATAGTTTGGACAGGGTCTCTCACTGAACCTGAACCTCACTGATTATCTAGACTGTCTGGCCAGCAAGTTCAGGGATCCTTCTGTCTCCATCCGGCTCCTCAGCACCAGGATTTCATGCATGTACCCCACTCCCCAGGCATGCTACGGGTGCTATGGATCTGAACTCCAGCCCCCATGTTTGTGCGGCAAGCATTTTACCCACTGATCGTCTTCCCAGACCTGAGGATGAATTTTTCAACAATACTCAATTTTCTCATCCACAGGAACACAGGATGCCTTTCCGTTTGTATGACATTTCATTTCTTTCACCAACATTTTACACATTATAGAACGTCCATCTTTTGCCTCTTTGCTTGTTTATTCCTAAATATTTTATCGTTTAATGGTGTCTTTGCAAATGAGATTGTTTTGATCATTTCCGTTTTAGATAATTTATTTTTAGTATTTAGAAGCACAAATATTTAGTATTTTAGAAGCACAAGAGATGGTTTGTGTTTTTTGAAATTGAACTAGCTTTACTAGTTCTAATAGCTTATTTTAGATGGGGTGCTGTGCTTTCTGTATACAAAACTGATGTAGTCTGAGTATCGTGCTCCTTTAAAATCCATAGGTTGACATTTTAGATCTGATGGTGATTATATGAAAAGAAAAGGGACCCCAAGAAGCAATTAGATCATGAAGTGTAGCCTTGAAGAATGGGACTAATCCCTTTCTAAGAAAGATGGAAGGGACTTTGCCCTTCTACTATGTTAGAAGACAAAAAGTGCCATCCATGAGAGGGTAGGTCTGTACCAGACAGTAGCTTTTGTGTCACCAAAATTGAGGTGTTGAACAGCGTATCTGTGAGGAATACATTTATTTTGTTTATGAGCTTCTGGTGTTTTGTTTTAGCAGCCTGATGCACTAAGACAAAAATTTTGCTCTCTATTAATGAAGACAATTTCATTCCCTTCTTTTCAGTTTTAATATTGTTGTTTTTGTTTGTTTGTTTGTTTTTTCTTTTTCCTGCTTAATTGCTCTGGCTAGGATTTCCAGTACTAGGGTGGGTTGAAGTGCTGAGAGCAGACATCCTTATTTTGCTCCCAATCTTAAAGAAAAGCTTTAAATGTTTTATTTTTGGATAGGATGCTAGCTGTGGTGTTTTCATACACAGCCTTTGTCCTCCTTGGGTAAGTTTCCTCTTCCTCGTCTGTTGAATGCTTTTATTGTTAAGGGCTTTCATTCTTGTCAAATCTCTTTCTTCAGCAAATGAGATAATTATATAATTTATTGCTTTTATTCTGTTAGTGTGGCATAATATATTAATGGGTGATTTTAATACTAACACATCTGCAAACTTCTTTGATCAATCTCATTTTGTTGCGATGCAGGATCCTCTCAATGTGCTGCTGGAGTCTTGGTGTTTTGTAGAGATATTTTGCATTAATATGTCCCAGAAATAAAGGGTTATTATTTCTGTTGCTGTTGGCATTTCTTTTCCTGGATTTAATGTCAGTGTAACACTGGCCTTCGAAAATGAGCTTGGGAGTGCTGCCTCATCTCCCAGTCTTTGGAAGAGTTTGGGAAGAACTTGGCCTTCATTCTTTGAATGTTTGTGGAATCCAGCAGCAAAACCATCTGGTCTCGGGCTTTCTTTGCTGGGAGGTTTTTAATTACTGATTGAATTTCCATGTTAGTTATAGGTCTGACTTTCTACTTCTTCCTGATTTAGTGTTGGCATGTTGTACGTTGTCAGGAATTCATCCGTTTCTTCTAGATCCTCCAGTGTGTTGGTGTACAATTCTTCACAGTGGTCTCTAACATCATTTTCCTCGTTCAGCTTTAGTTATGATATAGCTTTCACTTGATTTTATTTATTTAAATATTCTAGTTTTTCATATTTTTCTAGTTGCTTGCCAATTTTCTAACTTTTTAAAGTAACAAACTCAATTTTGCAGTTTTTCTATTCTTAGCTTTATTTCTATTCTAGTCTTGCAGAATTTTCTCTTTCTGCTAATTTTGAGTTTAGTGTCCTCTTATTTTTGTGGCTTAAAGAGGTGATAAATTATATTCTTTAGGATTTAATATACTGCGTTTTCATTTTCTGAAATTTGTTTGGAATTATTTGCTCTTGTGACCTACTATGTTATCTATCTTGGAGAAATACTCGTGTGCACTCAAGTATGTGTATTCTGCTTATATAGGGCACTTATATGTTGTTAGTAGTCAAGGTAACTGGAGTGAGGTGGCATCTTCTTGTAACTTTGGTTTGCATTCCTTGATGGCTAAAGTCGTTGTGCATTTTTCTCCAGATGGTTATTAGCCATGTGTAGTTCTTTGGAGAGTCTGTATTCAGATCATTTTCCTGAATTTTCTTTGGTTACATTTTGTTGTTGTTTTTGTTGGTTGTCTTTATTTTTGGTTATTTATATATTTTGGATATAATTCTGTCATACAAATATATGACAATTTTTCCTATTATATAGATTGTCTCTTTAAATATTTAAAAATTATTTTGTGTATATGTTTCGTCTGCATGTATACCTGTGCACTGCATACATGCCTAATGCTGGCAGAGGCCAGAAGAAGGTGTCAGATCCCCTGGAACTGGAATTAGAGATGATTGTGAGCCACTGTTTGGGTGCTGAGAATGGAAGCCAGGTCTTCTGGAAGAGTATTTAGTACTCTTAACCACTGAGCCACCACTACAACTCTTGTAGGTTGTATCTTCACCAACGTTGATGGTTCTCTGTTGTGTAGAAGCTTGTTAATTCGATGCAATATCATTTATAAATTCTTGTTTTTAAATTCTTATCTAGGAAACTGTTGCCTGTACCTACATTTTTAAAATCATTTCCCTTGTATTTTTTTCTGTTAGTTTCAGAAGTTTAAATTTTACATTAAGGCTTTGGATCTATTTTTATTTGAGTTTTATGCAGGATGAGAGACAGGAATTAAATTTGTCTTCTGCTTGTGGATATCTTTTGTTACCATCACCATTTGTTGAAGAATCTCTGCTTTCCCCAGGGTATAGCTTTAACCCCTTGGTTAAGAATTGTTCGGGTGAAGGTAAGCAGCTGTTTTTTCCCCTGGGCCTTCCATTTGGTTTCCTTGGTCAATGTGTCTGCTTTTATGCAAACACCATACTGCTTTGTTTTGATACTTTTACAGTATATTTTGAAATTATGCACTGTTATATTAACCAGCACTGCTAATTTTCCTCAGGATGGATTTGGCTGTTCAGGAGTCTTGTTTTTCCATTCGAATTTTAGGAGGTTTTTCTAGTTCTGTGAGGAAATCCATTGGCATTTTGATGGGGATTGAACTGAATCTGTCATTTGCCTTTGATAGCATGCCATCTTAATAATATTCATTTCTCAATCCATAAATATAGGTCTTTCTGCCTTTTGATATCTTCCTTCATTTCTCCATTTTCAGTATGGAGGTTTTTCAGAATCATAGGCTTATTTTTAGGAGTTTTATTTATTTCTTGCGTCCATTGTGAATGGTTTTACTTTACCGATTTCTTTCTCAGAAAGTTCATTACAGGTGACTAGGGAAGCCACTGTGTTTTTGTTTGTTGATTTTCTGTCTTCTGCTTTCCTGAATTTATCAGTCCTCATAGCCCTCTGGCAGAGTCTTTAGGATGTTTCACATATAGAACCACATTGTCTGCAGATAAGAGTAATGTGACTTCGTTATTTCCTATGTATTTGCATTTTTTAAATTTATTTTATTTTATTTTACAATATAATTCAACTTTACATATCAGCCATGGATTTATATTTGCATTTTAAAGTTCATTTTTAGTGCCTAATTGCATTGGCTAAAATGTCTAGTGTATTACTGGAAAAGGGTAGAAAGAGTAGACACTTGTGTTTTGCTCTTGATCTCCAAGGAAATACTTTCAGTTTTCCTCCATTCATTGTGTTGTTTATGGCTTTGCCATACATAGTCTTTCCTGGGTTTTTAAACAGGATCCTTCTACACCTAACTCAGCCATGGTCATTGTTAGTTACCAAGATAATTGGAGTGAGAAATGGAGCATCTTCTTGCAGTTCTGACTTGTATTCCCATCTGGCTAAAGTTGGAGTAGGAATAACTTCTCCCTAGAACTACTAAAACACATCTCCACTGGACTGGAAATTTATGTCGGTGGCAAAACACCCACCCTGTGTGCCCAAGATCCTGGACACTGTCTCCAGAACGGTACGTTTTTTTTTTCTTCCAGGCTAACTATTAAGACGGCAGAAAATAAAAAGGAAAAAAAAAATGTAAGGTCAAAAAATAACAAGATAAAGAAAAAAAACCTATGAAAAGTAAAAATGAGAAAAAATACAGAGAAGAGAGCAAGCAAGCAGACAGACAAAAGCATCGGCCAAACCTAAAGTTGGAACAAAACCAGGAGTGAACTCTCCACTTCCAGATGCTTGAATGAAGTGGTTCTTTGGTTTATTACAGCCCAACTTAAAGGTCTTCCTAGTCTGTATGCCCTAGACAGGGTGATGACTAAGGTTTCCACTTGTCCCAGCCTTTCACTTGTGGTGTCTACCAGATGACCAGCAGGCTGGTGTGCAGCTGGAGCTTGTTTGACGCTGCTTTCAAGCTGCCTTTTCACACTGAAATGAGCTAGCGGGAAACGTGGAGCTGACGGGCAAAGACTGTCTTCAGAGCTCTTGAGTCTGTTCACTCCGGGGTGGGCAGAGGCTGGGACTGCGCTCTTTGTGTGTGGATACCTCTGAGGACAAGTGGGGTGATGGAGCCAACACAAGGTTCAGGGCTGGGTAGGGTTGGGATGCTGGGATCTGCTGTTCTCAGCCCTGGTGCCTGCAATCAACTGGGCTCCCGTGTAAAACAGCGCGTGACTGTTCTCTCTTCCAGGGCTCAGGGGACAGGTTAGGCAAAGCACTGATTTTAAAGGGCAGCACTATCTTATCTCCTCCATTC
>CABHPQ010143998.1:0-13516 GCA_902168405.1 Peromyscus aztecus
ATATAATGTGTATTCTCTAGTATCTGATTACAGTCAGGTTTTTTTTTCCTCTTCCTACAAGCCCCTTCTGTTGATGATTTACTATTTCTGTTTCCTCTGAGATGAGTTCTATGTTACATATTTGTCTTTCTCTGTTGTCCCCCCGGCTGCTGTGTGTTCCGTGTCTGGAGATCCTTGGCTCACTATGCAGATTCCCACAGGAAGGTCAGGTAGCTGGTGGCTTTTCTTCTCTGTGCTTATGTACTTCCTGGCCCTGCATGTGAAGGGGTGTTCCTGAGTGATGAAATTGAGGGTGCAGTGTGTCAAAGAGCTGGTTTTGCTTGAGGATATGCCAAGGTGATGGAAGCAGGCCAGGTTGAGGTTCTCTCTCAAAAGGTAGCAAGCAGATCCTCCTGGCAAATCACTTGTTCCTCCTTGGACTGCAAGTATCTGAATTGCAGACCAGACAGGGTAAGCAAGATGGCTAAGCCGTGCTATTGTTTCGGAGTGAGTTCTCTCAGCCGTCTTTCGGCCTCTACTCCTACAGTGTCGGATGATCTCTCGATGCCCCCATGCCCTGCTATGGTTTATTTTTCGAGATGCTGTCATTTCACTTAGGAGAAGTTTTAGTGCATTATGTGTGGTGGCAGGTTGAGACAGGATGATGCTTTGGTTCTCAATCTGGACACCCTAGGATATTGTATTTTGGGGATGATATTTTTGTTCTTAATCTAGGATTAATAACACCCTAGGCTATTATACTTTAAAAGTAACTCATTTCTGAGAAAGCATTTTCATAGAAATATATTAATAAGAATTTCAAAATACATAAAACCTGTAGACAGAAATAAACTTCCTTTGCACACAGGCCTTAAGTTCTCCTGTTCCCCTTCAATAGACAACCACTGTCAGCGGAAAGATGCACGCTACTCACATCTAAGGAAAGTCCCTTTGGTCATATGTTTAGCATGACTGAGGCTTGGAGGGACATAGGATAGGGAAACAGAGGCTGTGTACCACAGCAACTGCAGTAGACACTTGAGGGGTGTGTGATGGGAAGGAAGACCCAGGATACGTGTTTGAGCTGATTTCACTGCAAAGGTGTTGGTGAGATGTGAGGGGTAAATGGGGGAATGGGTTTTGGAAAAGAGAATAGGGCCCTATTGATGGTCTCAGTGGATGCAGGGTGGGGCTTCATGCCTGTTAACCCACTGACCTTACAGAGTCTGAATGCTTTGATTGTTTGTAAATCAGGGAAACCTTCGAAACTTGCCTTCTCTGCTCTGGTTCCTTTTCCTTCCCCTCAGGCCACCAGAGGGTTTATGACACTAGTCACCTAGAGCAGTGACAGCACTCACTGACCCTGCTATTCTGGCTTCCTCCAACCAACTGCAAGCTCAGCTCCCACAAGGAGCCCCTGGGCATATTTGGTGGGCCACAACAGCGTTTTTTTTTTTTTGTTTTCAACTTCAGTTAACAGTTTTTGAGATTGAGGATTCTGGGGCTAGAGAGATGGCTCAGTGCTTAAAAGCCCTTGGTTTCACTACTGGAGGACTCAAGTTTTAATTCACAGCTTTGTATTTAACTCCAGTTCTCCGGGGGAAATCCTACGCCCTCTTCTGGCCTCTGCAGGCACTGCACATAGATGGTAACAGACCTGCCTGCAGGTAAAACACCCACATACATAAAATATAGATAATAAATTAAAAATCCTCCAAAAAGGAGCTTAAACATTTTTTTTAAAAATAAAATTGATCATGCCCCTTTGAAACTGGATGTATGACTTCTCTCAAGCAGTTGTGAGGTGTGGCAACATATACCAGAGTGTTCTCAGCCATGTTCACGGGCTGAGCCTGAGTTAAGTAGCTGCTGTCCATGTAGAAGGGCTTTATATTTTCCACATGGCCCAGGTAATACCAACAAGTTCAGTATGCCCTCTGGACTGGCTTAGTTACAACCAGACCAATGTAGTTCTTTTTGTATCCATGGCTGTTGTGGTTTGAATATGAAGTGTCCTCCATGGGCTCCTGTGTTTCAACACTTGGGCCCTAGTTGTTGATACTTTGTGTTTTTTTTTTTTTTGTTTTTTTTTTTGTTTTGTTTTTTTGAGACAGGATATTGCTAGGTAGACACAGCTGGTCTGGAATTTTCTGGTCTCAAATTCACAGAGATCCACCTGCCTCTGGGATTAAGGACCCTGACTTATAGTGACACTGTTTTGGAAGGTTGTGGAACCTTTAGGAGGTGGAGCCTCAATGTCGTAGGTAGGTAATGGGAGGCAGGCTTTGATGTTTAACAACCTCACTGGCCTTCGTGTCCTCTCTCTGACTCTGGAAGTAATGTGACCAACACACGATGCTCCCACCACCAGACCCTTCCTGTTATGACAGACTGCATCCCTTCTAAAACTGTGATCTGGAATAAACCAGTCCTCCCTTAAATTCTCTCTCAGCAGATACTTGGTCTCAGCAGTGGATGAGGAAATTAACCAGTTCACTGACAGAAGCCATCTATAGAGGTTTCTCTTAGTTCGCCTGATTGTGGCATTCTGTTTCTAAGTACAAATGAAAAGTATAGAGTGAAAACTTTGGTTTTAACAGCTGTGACCTTGTCTAAGCCATAATAACTTTTTTGTCTAAGAAGAAAAAAGCAGCTGATGCCGAAAGAGTTAGGAAGACAGTACCTTTGGACTTCTCTAGATAGTGTGGACTTGCCTGATCTTTGTGGTCAGCACACCAGCCAATCACAAACCTTAATCTGACAACTAGGATTCTTGAATTCATACTGTTATCTGGGCAGAGGAATTTGCTCAGTCCCAGCAAGCGGGGCTGGATAAAGTGGCTCCGGGTGCCTTGGATAACTGCTCTGATGAGGAGGGAAGGCAATAAAGAAATTCTTTGTGTAAGGGAACGGCCGTGGAGAACGCTGTCAGTAGAGACAGTTTATTGGAACAATGTGCCCGGACACTTGCCTGTTTGGGGGCTGTGTTTTTCTAAGACTATCTTCCTAAGTTCCCTTGTGAGTGTAGATTGAGTTTGGACCGACTCCAGAATTTCCAGTCCTTGCAGCCTAGGAAGTAGAAGGATAGTGTTACCCTTGCTGGGAGCCCAGCCCGTTAGCAAAGGCCACATGTTTTTTTTTTTCCAGTGTTGGCTGCCTTCATCTTCAGTTGTGGGCCATTGGATGTTTGACCTGACTCCTCACACCGCTTATGTAAACAGTCCCGTGCACGTCTCAGGAAGTGTGTGACATAACTTTGTGACTGATGTTGAGATCCCAATAGCAAGAACACAGGATCGTGGAAAAGGCCTGGAGATTTAAAAGCATGTGTGTGTGAAGGCCCCTGTCTTAGTGTATAAAGGGGTGGGCCTGGGGAGGTTGTGGGATGCTGCCTCAAGAAATGGCGTCTGATCCTTACTGAGTCCTTATCATGCTGGGAGTCCTCTGAATACGGTTTTGACTTCCCTCTTCCACATCTCCTTTTCCTTTTGTGTGAACCAAGGAGGTTGGACTGCACTGTCTCAGGAGGAATTTTCCATTCCTGACGTCTGAGCTGTCACTTATTCTTGTCATCTTTCCTTGAGAGATAATGGTTGACAGGGAAGATGTTTCATAGTGACTCTCCTCAGAGATAATGTAGCCTCTTGTCCTTTGAGGTACTGACTGAGCATTGGGCATAATTTAGAGTACTGGTGAGTCTTCAGTGACCAGCTTCAGCTGCTGTTGTCCAAAGTCTGTTCCCAGGCTAAGGTAGGCAGCACTGGCCTTGCTGGGAGATGGCTTTGTTTTGGTTTTATCTGGGTTCCAATATGCCTGAGAAGTCCTCTCCTTTCCAGGTGTTGGTATTATTTGGTGATGGTTCCTGAATTCTGTAATGTATGTTTTACATTCTTGTTTTATTTCAGGGCTGTCTGAAGACTATGAATTTCCATCTACAGAGGTGGGTCTTAGGGCAGATCCTGGAATCCCAGAGCATGTTAGCAGATGGTGAAACCAGAAGTGTGGAAGTACATGGTGACACAGGGGTCAATGAGACTAGAGACTAGCTCCGTCCGCCTGGTCCTGGAGGAGTGGGCTGCGTGAGGTGGGGCCAACAGTGTCGTCCTGCTTTTGCCCCAACACCAATGGGTGATGAAAGTGCTGTACATGCCCTGAACACCCAGGCGTACACAGGCAGCCTGATCTCCCTGAGCACATTCTGTGGAATGAGCCAGGAGGAGGAAAAGGTGCCGTCGGGGAAGAAATGAATGAGGGAGCAGCTAGATGCAGGCAGGAGAGAACGGACTCCCTGTTCGGGATTCCTATAAGGGCTATTGTGTGGTGATGCCCCTGCCTATACAGTATCACTCCCTATAGCTCTGTCTTCCCCAGGAGTTGTAAGCTGCTCCAGGGCAGGGAGCATGTCCTAACAGTACAGTCATCCAGTGTTCATTATCTTCCTTTCACAAACTGTTTGAGGAGAAAGGTAGAAAGAAAGGGCGCTGGAGTAGACCGCACAGAGGACCAGGTGAAGGAAGCCTCTAAAAGTCACAGGGAACATTGCCAAGTTTCCTCCTCCTCCCTGGCTTCAGTTTTTGTGTATCTCAGTCACCTATGGGGTCCCCGAGGACTTGGGGGCACTGTACCCAGCCTCTACCTTCGCATTCAGAGTATGAGTCACAGAGAGGTTTACAGAGGAGTCTGGAAGTTAGCAAAGACAACTCAGAACTCACAAGATAGCACAGGAGGGAGTTTTCCCAGCCATAGCCACAAGAGTGATGAGACCGCTTTACAAAATGAACGAAAAGCTGACGGCGGAGGGAGACCAGAGGCAGCATCGTCTTAGGATTCATCTGCTTGGCTCACAGCCACTGTCTGTAGCCATAGGGCTGCCCCTCTTTCCACTTTTCCAGATGCCTGCCTGAGCCACTTACCAGAGGGTCCCTGGGCCTTCCTGATCTCCCCAAAGTCACGTTCACCCCACACCCCCACTCTCTCTCTTGTCTGGAAACTATTGCCAAATTCTCTTAGGTCCCACAAAATCACATCACTTCCCTCCCTCCACCGGGCCACGGGCTCCACTTTATGTCATCCCTTTCCTGCTCATCTAGAAGAGACTTCACTTCTCACGAGAGCTTGCTTTTGGAAGAATGGAATTTTCAATTTACCAATTAAAAAAATATGCCAGTGGATGAGGATTTGTTTGCAGCAAGTCTGTGTTCTTGGACAGGGCATGTGACATCCCATTTTAACTGCCTTTGGGTTCTTAAAACTCCTAGGATCTTGGTTTGCTGACAGTCTGGAAATTCTGGCTGCATGTTATTTTCTTTCCATTGTTTATCAAATGCTCTGCCAGTAAACCATCTTCTGTTATTAAATTGAAATTTCTGTCTTTTCTACCAAGACTTGCTTCTCTTTTGTTCAGTATCTTTCCCCTGGGAAATGCATATGGCCAGGATCTTATCTCAAAAAGCCTTTTAAACAAGATCTTTCCAAACCTCTGAAGGAACTCCTGTTCCCCTTGGCCTCTGTGTCACATGAAGCCCCAACATCCAGATGTTTTCTGATCTCATTAGATGCTGATTACCCTGTTGGCCCTTATTCCTAGTGACTTTTTTTTTTCCCTCTCGTTTCTAAGTGACAGTAGCTGTGATTGAATGGGTTTACATTGTCTCTGTAGGAATTCTTTGTGACTTAAATCCCTTTGGATTTTCCTTTATTTGGGGGAGGGGAGACAGAAGGGAAGACATCCATCGAAGGCTGGAGTTTTGTAGGACATTTGTTCCTGTAACCCAGAGAAGCTGCATGGCCCTGGGAGTGTTGCTGAGCAGGAGCATAACTTCACAGCCATCACTAGGATTCCAAACCTACGGTCACCTGGCGGAACTTTTCCTGCTGCCTCGACACTCTTGATTGCTGCAAAAAGATTGCAGCCCGGGCTCAATCCTATACCCATCACCCTTGTGCCTGACCAGCTGGATTGCTAATGCCTTGTGGAGATTGAAGTGTTCAGTTGGATTACAATACCATCACAATAAATGACTGGGAGAAAACACAGATGAGACTTCTTTGGTTTGCTCCTCAAAGTTGGGGTGGGGTTAAGCTTCCATGGGGGTGGGAGTGCTACTTTATATGTGCAATGAAGAAGTGAGAGCTACTCAGATTAAGTGTGTGTGTGTGTGTGTGTGTGTGTGTGTGTGTGTGTGTTTTAAGCTCACATTGACTTAACAGTATTAATTTGTTTGTATTTGTGGGCAGTATTTGGTGGGTAAAGAATGAAAGAGCCTGAGTTTTGTGATGAATTTGTTGTTTTAGTGATTTTCTTTCAAGAGTATTTGAGTGTGTGTCTGTGCTTATGGGCATATAGAGATGCAGTGTTTGTGGAGGGTACCAGAGAGTAATGTGGCTTTCCTAACTTCAGGGAGCACCTTTTCTCCATGTTCAATATCTTTACTTCCAGCATCCAAGATGAGAAATCAGCAGCTGAGTAAAATCGCTTCTCTGAGGAGAGTAAAAGTGGATTCACACTCGTTTTGTTTCATTTTAGAGTCTGACATTTTCTCTCGCAGACTACGTAAATTCTCAATTGCAAGAGATATTCCCAGTAACCAAATGTCATATTTAGAAATGTTATTTAAAGGTTTTCTTTTTAGGCTGGGACTCCTGAAACTTCAAGATGTATAGGCTGAACTTCAGGACACATGCTAAACACATTCTTGTTCCAATTCCAGAGATTTGTATCAAGTATTAGATAATTCAGAGTATTTCCTTCAGTTGTTCAAAGTGAAACAACAGAAAGACAAAAATAGTTTGTATTTATTCCTGCTGGCTTCAGTGTATAGTTCTGTGGGGAAATTATACTGAACTATTTCTTATATATATGTATGTGTGTGTGTGTGTGTGTTTCTTGAAAGTGTAGATGACCATCACATGTTTAAAGTGTGTTAGTAATTAAGACCAGCCTTGTATTCCAATTACGTAGCTGTTTGAGGGCGTGAAAAGCATGTTCCCACGAAGAAGTTCATCTATTAGGTAAGCCCTATCTATTAGAATCGATCATTTAGATTTAGATAAGTTGAACATTTCCATATGTTCTTTCCAAAGAAATCCTTAGTCATGTCCTGCAGGCTGTCCCTGCCCGTACTAGGGAAGCAGCCCTGGCACTGGTTACTGTTGCCAGGTGTTGACTTGCAGTGGATTCTAATCACTGCATGGCACGGTGAAGAAAGTCCCAAAGACTCCAGCTGGGAGCTAGGTGGATGAGCAAAACAGGAGAGCTGTAGGAAAGCCAGAAGCAAGCAGGAGTGGAATAAAATGCCTTGGATGTTCGCACTTCGCCAAAGGTGGTTGTGCGTGTTGAGGGATAAGCTTGGCCCCAGAAAAGAGTAATAAACAATGAAAAGAAAAAGGCATTAGGTGTCATTTATCAGACGAAGCTTTCATTTTGCAGTTACCTGCTTTGGTTTCTTTTCTGTGGGAAGAATTCCATGGATATAGTGTTGAGTCATTTCCTCCTACCTGAAGCGCCAGTCTACAGGTGAACTTGGGAACTGACCATTTGGCCATCCCACATCCATCCAGTAACTGGGGGTGTTTTCTGCTCTCAAGAGAAGCATCCTTAAATATCCCTCTTTGGAGGTGTCTGCTGTCTTTAGGCACTGAGGGCAATAACAGTTTGGAGGAGGAAGAGCACCACTGGACCTGCTGTGGTTGGGATATTTTGTCCCTAAGGGTCGGTCATGTGTTAAAGATCTGATCCTCAGTGTGTCAGGGTCAAGATGGGATGGACCTTTAGGATGTCAGGGAGCTAGTGGGGCTCGATGGGGTCCGGGAACATGGCCTTTGAAGATATTAAGGTAGTTCTCATAGGACCCTAGGTTAGTTTTCAGGGAAGGATCATTATACAAGAGCCAGGCTGACCATTCTGGGCCTCCACAGCTTTCTGTCTGGCACTGCGTTTACCCCTCCCTCATGCATTTCTGCTATTATGGTGTCAGACTAGGAAGTCTTCACTGCAGCTGGGTTCCGTGCTTTGAGCCTCCAGAGCCAGAAGTTAAACCTTTCGAAAATAAGTACCCAGTTTCAGGTAGTTTGTTACAGTAACAGAAAACCAACTAATAAAAGCATTGTGTGCTGACTCCCCATGGGAGACCTCGATTTGGGGGATGTGGGGATATGAAGTGGCTTGGGAAAGAGGGCTGGGGGATGGGAGGAGGGAGGAGGGGGGATCTGTGGATAGTATGTCGAGTGAGTAGAAAATTTCTTAATAAAGAAATATATATATTTATATATATATATATATAAAGAAAAAAAGAAAATTAAAACGCAGTTAGAAATTATACTCAATTAGGAAAATGTCAGAAGTAGATTCTCCTCTAGTGCTCATGTTCCTACCAGCCATTGGTAGTGTTTGTAGGACCAGCCATGACTTCTCTCCTAACGAGTAGATAGTAGATGGTTGTTGGTTATCTCCTTGATGTAGGTGCCACTATCATACAATTTCAAATATTTTGGCATGTTGGTCATTACTGTGCTTTATAGGCATTACAACTGTGTAGAGCTATTGACTGATTTTATTACGATTAATCCACATGAGTCTAAAATAAAAAGCTTTGTGATTCAGAGTTCCTATTTGTATCTACTACCTTCCATCCCATCCCAATTCTGATTCCTGTGGTTTTGAAGCCTACTGAGTCCCTACCTCTCTGGTATTTAGGGAAGGTGGTCAAGATGAGAGGACAGTACTCTTAATGCATGTCAAGAACTAAAAGAGAAACCAGGAACCTCAATGTCTTTCCCTCACTGAATTCCAATTTCCCCTTGTCCCCCTCCTCTGGGACAAACAGTCTCTCTAAATATGAACTCTTTGTGCTTCTGTGAGATCAAATTATTTTTCTTGGTATCTCCTCTGCAGTGCTTTGGCAGAATTGAATAAGTTAAATCAAGAATCATTGTGTCTACTTTATCTTTCTAGAATTTCTTGAAATAAGTCCTTACTGTCTTTCCTCCCATTCTCCTGCTCTTACCTATTTCGACTACCCTACCCTCTTGGAAAGGGGAAGTGGTTCCTATGTGGTCAGTCTGCCACATTTAGTCATAGGCCAGTGTTTTCACACTTGAGAGAAAGACAAGTTACTTGAGTTTCCCTACAATATTCTTTATACACGAAACCCTGTTATTGCTATACCACTAAAGCTTTTTCTGAATAGCACATTGATCAACAAAACAGAGAAATGGTAGGTAGCTGCCACCCAAGAAAATGGCAGGGAACTGGTGCCCTGTGTAAGAGGCTGAGTGGTGTTCTGGAGGAGCACTGTTGTAGGGTAGAACAAGTGGTCCTGTCACCTAACATCAGTGCTCTGTGTCAAATTAACTCCCCTCTAGGCCCAACTTCTTATTCTGTGAGTTACAGTCATTCTGCTTCCTTCGTCCCTTCCTTCCTTCCTTCCTTCCTTCCTTCCTTCCTTCCTTCCTTCCTTCCTTCCTTTTTTCCTTTTTTCCTTTTTTCCTTCTTTCCTTCTTTCTTTCTTTGTTGGATTGTAAAAAGAGGAAATGATTACTGTGTGGTCAATTCTGCTACCAAATTTAGTCACAGACAAGTAGGTTCGTCTTGGGTTTATATTCTGTGATTATTGCTACACAGAACTGAAGGAAGACGGCTTGTGTAAAATCCACATACCTATAACTCCAGAGTCTTGAATCTGGACCTGGAGATTTTCAGTCCTATAGAAGAGTTTTTACCATATTTTGTGGAACAGAACATGGTATGCACTTCGATTCTCAGCCCTCTGGTCATGAGGCTTTGGTCCTGGGCATGTGTTCTGACGAATTCTAATGCTCTTACATGCTTTTCCCCAGTAATCAGTGTCAACTCAGTGAATTCAAGTGTCCAGCTCTTTCTCTGTAGGGTACAGGTTAGAAGCCTAAAAATCCTCAGCTTTAACTCTGTTGGAAAGGGAATGTGATTACGGTGCACTCTCCATTACTACAAATAGTCCCCCTGATCTTTAACAAGTAATACTAGAGAAAGTATGTGGTTTGGTGTGATGAGACTGTATAAATGAGAGAGTAGAAATGATGGCTATTGAGATATGTACATCTCGTCGACTTGCGAGGTCTGGACAGGTTCAGCCCTCACATAGCCTTGTGTACAAATTACACACCTGTCATGGGATGCTCTGTCCAACACAGTCTGAGTACTGTCAGTTCAAAGCTTAGAATAGGTTTCAAAGAAGTTTCGAAAGAAACAAGGAGGTCAGCGTGCATAATAAATCAAGGAGTGATCTCTCCGAGGCTCAAACCTGAGAATTGGCTGGAGTATTGAGTCCACCTTGCTCCCTCTCGTGTGTTTGTCTGGTTAAGTTCTCAGCGCTAAGCCACTCATTGTCCTGGGGAGGAAGGAGATTGTGATTGTCTTTTTGAGGCAGGAGCCTTCAATCATCAGACAGAAGGAGAAGAATAATTCCCAGAAGGAATGCAGGAGCTGTCTGCCACCTGCCTTATGACCATGTGAAAGAATCAACTCAGAGATTGAGGGAAGTGGGAACTTGAAAAGTAGGCAGGAAGGGGCCATTGGAGGGAACATACAAGTGAGCAGATGAGATTTGTGTCTGGCATCTCAGCCTGAGCACCACATGGAGAACCAGCCATCCACAACCGCATCAGAGACCAGGGAATGATCAGAGCTGGCAGGACCCGGCCTGGACTCTGTCTTCACTGATGCTTGCATTCTGTCAGAGAGGAGTTGCCACTTCACTGTGGGAAATGTAAACGTGACAAATGAATCCATGTTGACTAAGCCTCTCAGAGTTAGCCTCCATCTACACCAGCCGTTTTCCTGAGGTGTTTGCCACAGAGGTGTTATGTTTTCATGTATCAGACCCCAAGTCCCATCTGAGCTTTATTACCCAGGTTCCTTTTTAGATGTGACTGAGCCCACATCCTGTGCCCTGATATCATGGTCCCACGGATCCAGGAACAGGCACAAGCAGGTCTGTGAGTCAGAGATCTTGAACTGGGGACACATATGAAGAGGAGAAGATCCATGGCACTCCCCAGACAAGAAGGGCTAAAGTAGAGAACTCTGAGGTTTTCTCGCAGAACTGCTCACTGGGCATCCCAGAACTCCCACTACCCAGCCGACCTCTGAAATGACTCACGGTCTTAATAGCAATCCTGTAACAGACTTATTTCTGGGGCTATGAAACAAATTTTTATAAAAAGTCTCTTGTCATTAACATGGAAACAAATAATTCTGGTGTTACTGCTGAAGCTAATAGTCTATGAGCTTCTTGGTTTAAAAAAAATGAAAAGACTCAGACGTAGAAGCATGCCTGTAATCCCAGCCATTGGGAGGTAGAAGGGGGATCATGAGCTGGAGGCCAGCCTAGGCTACATAGCAAGACTGTTTGCAGAGATAAAGAAACTCTCACCTTGCTCTTTCTGATTTGTAAATATCTACGCATTGTATTGAATTTGTGTTTCCTGTAGCATGAATCTTAAAAGGTCTTATTAATAAAATCAAACTTGGAGCCACGTATTGGGGTGAATGCTGGAAGACCATAGAAACAGAACAAGCCACAGCCACCTACCTCACTTCGCCAATTCCTCAGCTGATCCTGTTTCCTCAGACTGGAAGCCTCTGAGTCCTCATCCAGAATGAATCTCAGCTGAACTGCTGCTCAAAAACCTAAAAGCTTAACCAGGCCAAAAGCTTCTAGTTCCTGGTCCTCACGCCTTATATACCTTTCTGCCTTCTGCCATCACTTCCTGGGATTAAAGGCATGAGTCACCATGCCTGGCTGTTTCCAGTGTAGCTTTAAACTCACAGAGATCCGGATAGATCTCTGCCTCCCAAGTGATAGGATTAAAGGCATGTGTGCCACCATTTTCTGGCCTCTATATACAGTGACTGTTTTGTTCTCCAACCCCAGATAAGTTTATTAGGGTGCACAATAATTTGGGGAACACAATTATCACCACAGTATCCCATAAGACAGAAAGGAACTACATGTTAAAGGCCAAGATGAAGAAGGAACGGGTAGATACGTAGTTGTTTCCATTTCCATGGATTAGTGCAATTACCTTATCTCTGGAACACTTGGTTTCAATAGCTTGGATGTGACAGAGTAAATTGGAACAATTCCCCTCCCTCATGGTATTTCTGCAGAGAGTGTTTTAAGTTCTAAACAAACTTTTCACAAAAAATGTAGAAATAGAGCATTGTTACATGGCAGCCATTGGTCTTCGCCCTCCATGTCCCATCACCATGAGGCTTGCTTCCAGGCACCATGCATGCTAAGATGAGGTTGTCCGCTCCCTGCTTGCAGTTCCAAACTGAGAACACAGCATCCACGCTGGCTCTTTGGCTCCACTTAGAACTCAGCATTAATAACATTGGCTTTTAAAATTTAAAACGAACCATGGCAAAATCTTGAAGTTGAGGCAACTTCATGAGCAATATTTTTGTTTGTTTTTTAGTTTGTTTGGTTTTGTTCTCTCTCTCTCTCTCTCTCTCTCTCTCTCTCTCTCTCTCGCTCTCGCTCTCGCTCTCGCTCTCGCTCTCGCTCTCTCTCATTTTGATGGGGTGGGGGTGGGTGTTCAAGACAGGGACTTGCTGTGTAACTAGGGCTGTCCTGGAATTCACTAGCTAGACCAGGCTAGCCTCAGAGATCCTCCTGCCTCTGCCTCCAGAATGCTGGGATTAAAGACGAGCGCCATCATGGCTGGAAGCAAGATTTGCTTTAACGTGCTAGAGTTTTTATTTACTTAGTAGTTTTCTTAGAGTTTTTTTTAAGGTTGAAGATGGGTTGTCATGTTATACGTTTAATTGCTGAATAGGAAATAGGAACAAAGACTGGAGTGAAATATGTAAAAATGCTAATAATCTTGCATTTGGTATTTCTCCGTTTAATGGTTTTTCAATGATGGAAGCAGAAGAATTGAATTTTCTGCAAACATCACTGTTATAAAAAAAGAAAAAAAAAACTTTGGACACCCTGCAGTATAATTTGGGAGTGTCTGTGTCTATAGACAGCAAGAGGCATTGAAGCATAAGTTGGCATTTTACTGTATCTTGTGTTCTTAACGACCAGGTGCCTGTGACGCAGCACCTGTTTTCTGAGTTTGCGGCTGAGTGTGCTGCCCTGCTGCCTGCCGCCGCACAGAGCTGAGTTTGCAAGGCTGAGTGTGCCGCCCTGATGACTCCGGCCACACAGAGCTGAGCTCTTTATTCAGTTGGCAGTTTTATCTGTCTCTGTGTGTGAAGGTTATGTGTGTGCAAGCCTGCCTCAGTGTGCCTGTGGAGGAGGTCAGAGCCAGCTTTCTGGAGTGGGTTCTCTCCTGCTGCTCAGGGGGTGAAGCAATCGCTCGCTCACTCACTCCCGGAGCCCTCTGACTGCTCGCAGCACTGCCTGCTTGGTGTCTCTCTCCAAAACACAAAACAAAACAAACCCTGACAGCTGTTGGGAATATCTTACTTCTCTGTTCTTATGCAAGGGGGGATGATCCACAAAACACAGTGCCTTCGTGTGCCCCCTCTGCCTTCCCTCTGCCCCCC
>CABHPQ010143999.1:3955-14195 GCA_902168405.1 Peromyscus aztecus
GTCAATGTGGTACTGTCAACTTTGAGATAAACACTAATGAACTAGACCATTTTAAAAATAAAGAGGGAACCTAGCTCAAACACCACCATCAGGGTGAATAAAAACAATTTGTCTGAAGGTTCCCCCTGCCCCAAAACCTTTTAACACAAGAGAACTGTGAAGGATCAGAAGAAATGATGCTTAAGGGAGATGCGGGGACCAATAACTTCACATCCGGCCAGTTCATCTTTCAGCTATCAGAACAAGGGTGGATACCAAGAGGTGACCTGGGGCTTAGTAGCCTGTGATGGACACTGACTACTTTAACTCTGAGGATGACATAGAAGTCTGTGAAGGCTCAGGAATGTAAAAAATGTAAAGTGGGGTCTAGAGAGAAAGCTCAGAGGCTGCCAGTGATTGCTGCTCTTAGAGGACCAAGTTCCCTTCCCAGCTCCTACATCAGGCAGCTCACCACCACCATGACTCCATTCATAGGGGATCTGACCCTCTTGTGGAGGCTGAGGGTACCTGCGTGTGTGTGTGTGTGCGCGCGCGCGCGCGTGCATGACTGTGTGCTCACACTGACACATACATATAAAAATTTCTAGAAAAATGCAAACAGGTCTTCCCGGCCATTAAGAAATGACAGCCCAAGGAGGGAAAGTGAGCCTGAGGTTTACTTCACTTGAAGTAAAGCTTTTGGATTAGCTCCTTAGCAACAGCTAATTATCAAAATGTATCAGAGATGAAAAAAAAAAAAAAACCAGTAAGATGACATTGAGCATAATGGCACAGACTCAATGCTGACAGAGACTAGAGTTGGGGTGTAGAGCAGAGGAAGGTAACCAGGGGCAGAGGACACAGCTCGTGCTCCAAATTGCTCACGGTATTCAACTACTTGTTCATAGTGTCTCAAGAAGTAGCCTTCTGTGCGAGTGTGAGGTCTAACACTGAAGGTAAATTATCGGAAGAAAAACTGCCTGTTAAAATATAACAGAAAATGAAAATCACGAGCTGGGTGTGATGGTGCACACCTATAATCCCAGCACTGCGGGGGCTGAGGCTAGAAGATGTGAGTTTGAGACCACCATGGACTACATAGCCAGTTCAAAGCCAGCCAAGGCCACATGGTGAGACCCATCCATAAACAGAACAAGGGAAGGGGACGTCGCTCAGTTGATAGAGTGCTTGTCCGGCACGCACAACGCTCTGGGTTCATCCCTGAGACTGTATGGTGGTGCATGCTTTTGGAGGCAGGAGGGTCAGACCTCCATAACACAGCAAGTTCAAGGCCAGCCTACAATATGTGAAACCTGGTCAGAAACAGTTCCTTAGGAGAACAGACGATAGGATGTTTCAAATAAGAGAACATGAAAACGGAGGACTGGTGTTATGTGTCTGTGCAAGATGGGGTGTACTATGGGGCAGTCTTACTGATCTGGATATTGCAGTTAGGGGTGTGGGAGATGAGATCAAAGCCCCTACCCCTGTATAACATTGGTTAGGGAGGTGGTACTCAATGGTAGTGCAAGCCTGGCCTCAATTCACAGAGCTGATGCAGTGCACAGCTAAGCCACTCCCCCATTCCAAAAGCACTTCCCATCCACCATGGACAGCAGCTTCCAGTGGGCCTTTAAGGAAGCTCTCGTGCAAAGCTTTTACCTTGAGAGGCAGCCTACACATTTGTACCTGCCAACTCCTCGCAATAAATATTATAGCAAATATTATTAGTATGTATTTGCTACCATTTTGTTTCTTTGATTGAATCCTGAATGATATAGGGTCCAAGTTCAGGCAAATCCACTTTATCAATAAATGCAAATGGCTTATCTTAAATATTATAAGAGAGCCGGGCGGTGGTGGCGCATGCCTTTAATCCTAGCACTCGGGAGGCAGAGCCAGGCAGATCTCTGTGAGTTCGAGGCCAGCCTGGTCTACAGAGCGAGATTCAGGAAAGACGCAAAGCTACACAGAGAAACCTTGTCTCAAAAAACCTATATATATATATAAAATAAGAGAATATGGACAGGATCACAAAAGCAAGTAAGAGTTCCAATTGTATGTTGAATTTAAAAGACATGTGGAACAGCATTGAAGGGGGCTTATTAGCCACTAATTAGATGAATGGGCGTCAGATGATGGTGAATGCAAGAATTATGTAATTACCAGTAAAATGTCAAACAAAACGGAATTCACTCTCTAAACTGTAAGAAGCCAAAAGGGATCATTTTTTTCTGTTGTTGAATCATAAATTCCACACTGAGACAATGTTTGCCTCTGAATGCTGAGGGGTTTTAATCCCTTCTGTTAACTGTTCTCTCCAAAGACCTAGACTAACTCCTGACAGTGTAATCATCCAGGAAATGACTTTGTCAAAACATAGCGGCAGTTCTGAAAATCTGACTATGAAATACGGCACGCCCATCGTTGATGAATTAGCTGACACAGAGAAGAGGATGGAAAAACATCCCGGTGTGGAGCGATGGCAGTTCTCTCCTGCTTCTGTCTCGTGGGAGCCATGATCAAGGAGATTTGTAAGGGAAGAGTGAGACTGTACCTGTCTAGCACTCTAGAAGGATGAGTGTTAGGCCTGTTTCTAGCTCAGGGTGTGAACCCAGGCAAGACAGGGGAAAGGCAGAATAATAACACTGCCCCAAACTGACAGCAATAGTGCATTCCCTCCCTCCGATAGAGAATTTTCTCAGGGAGAACTACAAATCCATTCCTGCTGAGAGGAGAGAAAGGCAGGTCATCCACCCACATGCTGGGCATTTAGCCGATGATCAGATTCCACCCCTAGGAGCTCTGTGAACTTAGGCTTCTGGATTTTCATTGCCCAATATAATGTCAAGGGCTCCAAAAAGGCAGGATGTCGTACCTACCTCGTGACAGCCAGAGCAGGGCGTTTCCAGCTGGGCACTGCGGCCTTTTACCCACAGCAGACTCCAGTGACTTCAGCGGTGTCAACTCTACTCTCCTCAGTGTCTCCCATAGACCCAGCCTCGGTTTAGCTCCTTCACGCCCCTGCATGCTTTCACAGAGTTGTTGAGGAGGCACTGTGGTTCTGAAGGTCTATGACTTCATTGTTTCCATACTGCAAAAAGAAACAGCCAGAGACCTCTGGGGCCACTGTGGTAATATATTGTGTACCCTAATAAAGCTTGCCTGGGGGTCAGAGGACAAAGCCAGCCACTATATTAAATGTAGAGGTCAGGCAGTGGTAGCACACGCCTTTAATCCCAGCACTAGGAAGGAAGGAAGATATCAGGGCCCAGAAAGGTATATAAGGCGTGAGTAAACAGGAACTCTTGAGGCTAAGGATTTTGTAGAGGTAAGAACGTGGTTGGCTTGTTCTGTTTCTTTGATCTTTCAGCTTTCACCCCAATTTATGGCTCTGGGTTTTTTATTAATAAGACCATTTAGCAATTTGTGTTAAAGGCCAGCAGCTACTTGGCTATACGATTGAGGGAACAGACCAGAAGATGTGGAATCCTGCTTTCATTTCAGTCTCTTTTACCTGGTTGCTGCCATTAACTTCTCACTCTTAGTCTACTGACCACAGCGTCTCTCCCTCTGGGCAAAGTTATCAAAATATGAAATGTGTCGCCAATCTTCTGGTGTCCGTACTAACAAACCCCATGGTACTATTACCGCCGTTCCTACCCCCAAGCAACTGCAGGTGCCCAGGAAGCAAACCTTGGAGAGAGGCTGAATGAGTGTGTGTATGTATATGTGTGTGTTCTCAGGATGGCCGTTATATAGAGATGGACCACATGGATTTTCAGGCACAGGCAGGGAGAAGTCATTTCCCATGAAGTTTCACCGTAAGCACTGGCTGCCATGTGTCTCCTAAAGTTAGAACAGGTAGACCTCATCCAACTTTCTTGGCCATTCGGCTGCACCCAGGATCCAGAAGACTTTCAGCTCTCTCTGTTCAGGCCAACTCATTCCCTGGCCACACAACTCCTTGCATGTATATTCCACACAGGCCAGGCTAAAGCCCTGGAACAGCTCTGGACCCAGAACCCAACCTCACACCTGCAGGATGTAGACACAGGGCAGGGCCAGTCTTCATTTCTCCAGAATGATTTGATGGCCTTTGAAGGAGATGAAGGGGCTGAGCATGATGCTTCCAGGAGCCCTTCTGGCATTCATCTCACAGTTCTAAAGTTCCGTAACATCCCGAAGCCTACACTAGAGTTGACTTGTGGTACACTGGGGTAACTTGTGGTTGAGGCTTAATTCAGACCACGTTTTGTTCGAGCCACAGTTTTGTGAGTCCGCCGTGTCACGTCTTTATAACGCTTCAGGAAAGTTGGAAACAAGCACAGCAGAGCTCAGTGTGCTCCGCAACTAAAATTTTAGAGATAGCATTGATAACTTCAGGACATGTTTTCTTAGAAGAAAGCAGAGGAATGATGAGAGGGAAATTGAAGTGGGAAAAATCAATTTTTCTCTGGGCCACACTGGAAGCCCATTGGTCAGGACCTTTCATGAGTAAATTAGTTTAATATGTGTAAAGGAATCACTCTCTGGCTTGAGGTTTCTTTATGTACAATTATAATAATTCCATAGGTTCAAATTCCCTATTTTGCAAGTGAAACAATAAAATGGAACACATGTAAGCTTTTAGAGAGGAATCTCTCGGAAAAAAAGCAAGCCACCGAGTCAGTTCTGTGCCTTTTTCTTTCTCTCTTTTTTCTTTCTTTCTTTTTTTTTTTTTTTTTGCATGTTTTGGACTGTAAAACAAGAATATCTTCCAAACTCCCATCAGCCAGAGCCCACGGTGGTTGAGAGGAGGAGGCCAGGAGACTTGGCCCAGGGGAGGTTATGTTCTTGGCTGTTGGATGATTCCCCCAGCTTGTCTGACTAGTGTTCTGTCTTCTAGCCCGCTGGGAGGTCTTGCTGTAGTCATGTCCTGTGGTGCCTGCAGATCAGGAACAAACCCCAAGACACGAGGTTAGAGCAGCAGTGACCCTGGCAGCTTTTGTGGCTTTCGATACTTCATGAGACAGCGTGCTGCTTATTTATTTATTTCTTCCTCATGGCCGATCTCAGCCCGGAACAACAGTTGAGAGGGCTGCAGGATCTCAGAACGTTACTGCGCACAGCTCTAGAGGCTGAGATCTTGACAGCAGAGCACTGGCAGGGAGATGTTCCTGGTTATAGATGAAAAGAGGAAGGCCAGGTTTGCCCTGGGGCCTTTTTCAAAAATGGCACTAATACTGATGGTGAGGGCCCCACCCTCACAACCTAGTTCCTTCTCACAGTCCCCGCCACCTCAAACCATCACATTGGATTGCATTTCCAGTGTATGGATTTTAGCTAGACCCGAATAGCACTTTCCTACAATGCTTTGAGATCACCTACAGTGACTTTGAGATAGAACTATATTGGAGCAAACGGTAAATAGTAGGTGGGGAGCAAGGGAAGTACTTGAAAGGCCAGGTGGGGTTTTGAGGGTTAAGGAGTGGGTGGGAGGGTGGGCATTGGAATTCAGGAACTGGGCTGTTGGTCTGGCAAGGCTAGTCTCCATAGGGATCCCCTCGATGTTCCATGTTATGCTCAAATAGAGATGGTAGAATGTGACTCAGATGGGTTCTCTATGGCAAGGACTCTCACATGTGGCTGATACCACCATCCCTTTCCCTGTGTTTTCTATAGGCATCAGCATAGCCATTGGGGCCATGTCCCTGGCTCTTTATTCCTGAGGTCCTTCATTCATTTCTCCCTGTGGACAGCTTCAGACATGACATTATAGGTTCTATCCAACCACACTTGGAGCAGGCCCAAGAATCGGCATGTGGCGCTTCCCTCCAAGGCATAGACACAGATCCTGAGGACCAGCATAGGGGTGTTATGCACCAGGCACAAAGGAAGATGCTCTACACAGACACTCACGTCCTCTGATCTGACTCTCAGACTGTCAGACCCCAAGGAAATGGGAATTTCTTCAAGAATCTTACTCTGGGAGAAGGGAAAGGTACCAGCTACAGGGGAAACTTGTCTCCCAAAGATTTTGGACAGTTCTACCGACTTATTAGATCACCTTATAGAGGGATACTGGAGCCCAGATAAGGAGCACACCCTAACCAGGAGTGCTTGACTGTGTACAACTTGGCTCTCTATTTCAACTTTGCCCTTACTTCAGGATGGAGATGACAGACATAGGAGGTTTTCTGGAATTCTTTGTCTTTTCTCAGGGTGGCCACGTTGAATACTCTTTCTGCTTTCTACTTCCAATTTTGCTATTTTAGTTAGATTATTGAGGGTGCGTGGCTAGATCTGACGTGGGGTACAGGTTGTGACCCTCCACATTTAATAACAGGAACAGAACCAGACCCCTGTTTCATGTCCTGTTGCATGGGAGGTATTTGAACAAGTCAGAGACCCATCAATGCTGAAGATTAAAGTGCAGACTGAGGGAGAGACAGTGATTGTGTAGGATGGGGTGGTAGGAAACATGTTTCCTTTGCTTGTATTGTATTTGAGAAGAGCCTTCCAGGAAGAATCATCTGGAGATGAATACATAGAGGGGATTCTAGGTCAAGTAATAGCAAAGGCCCCTAGCTCAGAGCCTCTGGGCAGGTTGAAGATCCTAAGAATCCCAAAATGGCCAGAGCACTGATCAGGGCATCATACTGAGCAATGACTTGTGATGAAAATCCAGCTTGTCGATGGTAGTGTGTGCAAAAAGTCATTGAATAGTATGTATGAATTATTCATAATCATGTTAAATGTATAGGGCTGGTGACGTAGCTCAGTGGAAGAATGCTCACCTAACATATTGTGAAGCCTGGGTTCAATGTCCAGAACACCACACACACACATTTTTTGTGTGCCTAAATTTTAAGTAATGAAATAATTATAGGCAGTCAATTTGGAGACCACGAAAAAATAATCATTTCTAAACCATTACAGAATTATCTGAAGAAAAGAATGGAAGCTAGAGAGAATGGTATTTATGGGGCAAATATCCAGCAGATATCCTAACTAGCCAGGGCAGTGGCAGTTATGAACTCTTTTCCTTGAAGTGTCAAAGCCATCTCTGTCCTGATCTAGCAGACAGAATTCCTCAGGGCTGCTTCTAAAGTGAATGCAGTGAGAGCTTTCTCCATAAAGGCTTCGTACAGGGCCAGTGCAGGCCACAGGGGCTTGATACAGTCACCTGGGGTCTGAACCTGCCTGGGTCCCGTGGCATGAAGACACCAAAGGAAGACTGCCCTAGCCTCTGGCCCTAAAGGTGTCCACTCTGTACCCTCCCAGCCTTATAAACAGTGGCCTCTGATGACCTTGGCATGGAGGCTGGAGACCACAGGTATTACAGGCCTCCTGCCTGGAACTGCCCGGACAACTATAACCCTGCCTGTGCCGACTGCTTGCTGTCTAGAGGGTCACAGGTATGCATGATTTCATTGGTCCCCAGACCCCTCCCTCCTCTTCCTGCAGGCTTCCAGTGCTGAACCCTTGTGCCCATGATTCCAGTACCATGCCCTCACACTCTGCAGCTGGGCCACCTCCTCTCCTCTGCACTGGGGATTAGATTTCAGCTTGCTACTGACCACCCAGCTCCTGGCTACACTGAACCTTCCCTTCTGAAGTTTGAGGCCTTTCCAAACATTCCTTTCTGTAGAATTCTCTCTCAGCTCTAGGAGACTGGAGTCCCCCTGTCTACCACCCTTTAGCTGTGGCCAATGATTCTTTATATTAAACTTCCCTGTGACTGTTTCCTCTGTTGTCCCTTTCTTCCGTGCCCATCCAGCTGCCAAGATGAGTCCAGGTTTCGAAAATCCCTTCACTCACCATAGACTTGACTTTCACGCCATCTCTTCCTATTGTTTTACTTCGGAAATGAAACTGGCATAAAAATGTAAGAGATAACAAACACAAATAACCAACAAGCATAACATTCTTGAGAATGTTGATGCCAAGACATGAAACAGGAGTCATATTTGTCCTTTAGGAAAACAGCACAGGAAAAGTGCTGTGGTCAATGTCATGTGCCAGCTGGTCCAGGCTGCAGGGCCAGGATGCAAATACTCACATAGGTGTGTATGCTCCTTTACAGTCTGGCTACATAGCCAGCCAAAGTCTGCTCACTGCTCAGCCTTACTTTTGACCCAGGCAAGTGGACCTAGGCTGTAAGAGCATCCTCCAAGCCAACCACAAATGGCTCTCCTTTCCTTCTGTCAGGCAAATGTCACATGTCTTTCTAAGGTTTCACTGGGTTTATGGGTTCTTCTATTTAGATTGCCTGTTTGTGCTAGCCAGTCAGGCCTGAAACTCACCCAGCTTTCTCTGGCAAGGCCTTTAATGGGTCTTAGTCCCTTCCCCATGGGACCCCACAAACCAGGATGAAAGGTGATGTCGTAGGGTCTGGGGGAAGTTCTAAAGTCCCTGGGCCATAGGTAAACAGCAAAGGGGGTGCCACAGACTAGGACAGAGAAATTGCCTTGTGAGTGAGCTTTAACTGGAAAATTTGGGAGTGCTGGTATGCTGTGCATGGTGGCCTGGGAATAGCAGAATTGAGGAGCTGTGACCAGCCAGGTTGTTACTGCCTGCCTGACTGTCATAGAAAAAGTCTGTCAACTTACCCAGGGGCCAGGATAAACATTCTTTAAGTTTTGGGATAGATAAAACAAATGACTCAAAAGGATTCTGTCCATAAAATGATCCTGCTGACTCTATCACAAGGGCTACAAGGACGACACAACACCCAGCAAGACGGAAATGGCTTGAACACCTCATGGAACTTCCAAGGGGAAACGGCACTGTGATTGGGGTGGATTTTGCCAGCCTAAGGAGGGCTTAACTTTGTTTGAAAGAAAGAATTATTTGTAGTGTAAGAGAAGGCAGCCTGCCAAGGAAGAAAAGATTCTTGTTCTTAAACAAAAGGGTTTCACAGTGAAACCTGAAACAGGCCAGCGACATAGCGTCGTCTCCAGCTGAGAAGTTGGCTGCCCCACAAACAGGGATGCTAGAAGGACAGCATCATGGGAGCTGGAGGTCTAGGTCCTTCAGGAGTACAGCTGATCAGCAGGGGGGGTGGACTTGGCCTTGAGCAACTTAGGCCAGTGTCTCTTAAGTCTCTTGCTCTTTTGTTTTTACATTTGTGAAATCAGAGATTGAAATGAAGTCACTAAGCCTCCATGGGCATGAGGAAAATCTGGGACATTCTTTAGAAATACTAACTCTCATATTTGAAATTCTGATTCTCTGAGTAAAAGGGTTTTGTAACCCTTTTATAAGTCAACATGACTATAAATCAAGCCAAATCAGGTTCTTGGTAAGACATCCATCGATCACTAACTCCTGGGTTGGTAGGTGGAAGCCTTGGGTTTAGAATCTAGAATATTCCTTTCATCTTGGTAACTCCAGATAGAGTCTCCACCTTGCCTCATACACGAGGCAGAGCCAACGCTTACCTCCATTCTTCTGGCCTGCATGGATTCCTCCTCTGTCTGTCTGTCTGTCTGTCTGAAACCACTGAACCCCTCTTTTCTGATGCTCTGCTTTCCTTGTCTATGGAGGGGTAACAGTCATGTTTACTATGTTGACCTGTGCTGACAGCATCTGGCCCTGGCCCTCCGGGAGACAGCCACCCTGAACTCCCCTCAGTGGCATGGTTCACGGTTGCCAGAAGCTTCCTCGTTTGTAAGGCATCCACAGTCCCTCTTGACATGGGACTTGGGATGGAGCCAAAAGGTGCAGGAGAACGGCTGGGTTCCTGTGCACCTGTGTTCTAACAACTTCCAAAAGCTTATTTCTTAAATCAGCGAGCAACATGAGGCTTCCATTTCAACTCTAAAACTTGCTATTTCCCATTAATTTTTTTTCCTTGATGATTTAAGAAAGTGAATGATTTGGGGTCAAATGTAGGATTCCAAGGGGCTAGAAACAGCCTAGAAGATTGTCTACCATTGTTCTTTAGCAGCTTGAAGCAATTTGACAATTGCCTAATTTTAAAATGGGATTAGCTTGTGTGCCTTTGAACAGATTGTCATGCATTTTGGTAAGTAAGTAGAGGTTAGAGACACACGTGATCACACGGAATGAGGGTAGGAGGGAAGAAGCATGTGTAAAAAGAAGCTTAAACACCAGACGTGCACTGCTTCTTCTGCACCTGGGGAGAGGGTCGGGATGCCGAGAAATGCCTCCTTCATTTGCAGCAGCCTGTCTCTGCTTCCTCTCTCTCTCTGGCTTCCTCTCTCTCTCTTGCTTCCTCTCTTTCACTTCTTTCTCTCTCTCTCTCTCTCTCTCT
>CABHPQ010144002.1:0-12471 GCA_902168405.1 Peromyscus aztecus
CCCCCCCCCTTTTTTTTCTTTAACTTTGGCATGATCAGACACCAGCAGGCCTGGGAACTGAACCTGGGTCCTTTGGAACATCAGTCAGTGCTCTTAACCACAGAGCCATCTCTTGTACAATGCACTGTATAGTCCAAGGTCATGGGTGGAGCAAATACCACTAGACTTTTCTAGTTCCTCGGCACACTGAAGGCTCTGAGGATAGGGAATGGGGCTTAGTCACTAATGTGTGCTTACTGGAGTAAGTGGGAATTTAATCTAGACTAGTAAGAAGTCAGACTGTGAATCTTGCCTTTTAGCTTATTTAAAAATACCCTTGTGTAGGCTCTACATGCATCAGATCTGTGAGAAAATATAGTAGGTTATTTTCAACATCTACAGCAACAGCTATAAGGACCAACTAACCACACTGATCTTTGTGGTTGTAAATAGGCATTGGTTTAAATTTTGCCAAAAGGAAAATCATTTCTGGGGCAAATATTACATGAAGGATTCCAAATACCCCATGAAAAGGCCAGTTGATTGGCCAGCCTTTAGGAGGCCTCTCAGAACTGTCTTACCCCGACAGGCCTGGTGACAGATTAGCTAGCAAATGACAGAAAGTCTACAGAGCTGTTAATTAAGAATGAATCAACTCACAGAGACAGATGTGGAAAGATCATCGAAAGTGCAGGTCCATATAGAAAAAGATCCCAAGCACATTTTTGTGTGTGCGTTATGCCCCCCACCCCCCCAGAGGAATACACACAGAGCAGCCTGAGAACTTTTATTTTCTCTCAGAACTAATGTAAAATTAACAGTGAGAGTCATAACTGAGAGAAAGGTCAACAGAGAAGACAATTCTTAAGGTTCCTAGGCAAAAAGCTTTCCCGTGGCAACACTCTGGAGCCTACCACTCAAGTAGTCTTATATTTCTGAGCCAATAATTCCAATGAAGGGATGAAAATGCCCCTTCTTTCTAACAAATGCTCCTGAAAGAAAGCCAACTGCTTATGAAACAGAGAAGGCCAACCCAAGAAACAACAAAAAATAAAAACAAAGCAGCTCTGATTAGATCAAAGATCTGAAGATCAGAACTCAAGTGACTAGTTACTTGAAGGAATGATTCATGAAACCATTTGAGATAATGCTGCAGCCAGAATTTATTGTAATTGTGTTTGCTTTTCCAGGTATAGAACAATTATAGGTCATAAAGAGTTATCTAAATTGTGCTGTATTTTATCTATTCCAAGAAGAAAATAATATGGTAATTACAAATGTGAAGAGTTAAGAAGTGTCTGAATGTTCTGAGCCTCAAGGACGTATATGATTAGCCCTGAAGCCTTTACTGTTTGTTTCACTGAATTGCCAGCTCTGCTTTGACAATCAACATCATCAATGACATCATAATTCTGAGCTTTCTTGAGTGTCATATTCCTCTTGTTTAAAAACTCATGCTAAACCATGAGTTTGGGGCTGTAAAACTGGGTTTCTTTTTACCTTTTACCTGTCTTTATGTGTTTTTTTTTTTTTAACCAGTTCAACAAATACACAAGTGTTATTATTTGTCATCTGCTTTGAGACAGAGTCTCACTGTGTAGCCCAGGCCTACCTTGTCTTGCCTTAGCTATCCTAGTTTGGTCTTTGTGAGCAGGCACTGTGAGAGCCTAGTCCACTCATTTCATTTCTGTATTTTTAACAATTTGCTTAGCATGTAACACATATTCAATAACTTTTCATGTGTGCATTTAGGTGTCTTTTATTTTTCATAATTCAGCTCATTTCACAAGTGCTGACTTAGTGCTAGCACTTGTGTAGAGTGGAGATGTGCCTAATCTGTGCTTTTCCAACATCTAAACAGGAGCCCCCACAGCACTTGGTTTTCACACATACCACAGAGCTCAGGCTGCACAGTAGAGTTTCGTTCTTTCCAGTATATTCTGTAATGGAGGATGCAGCCCACTGACTCCTGGACTGGGATATGGGACCAGGAAATAAAAAGGCTCTCCTTTTTCTCTATGATGTCAGTGATCTGAGGGCCACTCAGTGGTGCTGGGGAAAAGGACACAAGAGGTTTCTGTCACCCTCCAAATTCAAACCACTAACAGAAGCTTAAGTGAAAGATCCTAAAGGTCACCTTTGTGGCTGGAGTCACCCAGGGTAGAGCTGCAACCTCCTTGGTCCTCTGACAGTGCATGCACCCGGATTTCATAACAGGTGTAGGGACTGACGTTCTCTGCACGAGAAAAAGTCATGTTAATACCTGCATCTAAGTCATTTTTAGTTTTCCTTAGTTTGAAGATTAAAGAGCAGTCTGGACTGAGAATAAAGGGATGGCCTAAGTTAGAATTTCCCAGCATCTTATGTCCATGATGCAAGCTTCTAGGTACCACTTTCAAGAAACATAAGGGATTTTATTTATTTTTGTAATAAATTCTTTCTATATAGCCCAAACTGTCTTCAAATTCACAGCAGTTGCCCTACCTCAGCCTTCTTAGGCCAAGAGTTCAGGCATACATTACTATGCCTAGTTTCTTCATTTAAGTGAACAGAGTAACTGTTCTTAAAAACGAGATAAAGGCCTTTAAAAAGCTCTAATGAGGATTTAAACATATCCATACAAATACGAGCATACAGAATATTGGATTCTACAAACGAGTCACTTGTTTTTATGGAGTTGTTGGAGTTTTGCAGGCATAGCACCTCAGTGGCTTTCATACGGCACACTGGTTTGTGACTAAGGGGTGTATGCAGTGCAAGCCAGCCCCTGGTTCCTGCTCTCGGCTCCCCTCCAGTTAGATCTCAGTTGTCTTACAGCCTCAAATATTAAGGTGATTTCCAGGAATATTAATGCTCCTTTCTAGCTTTGAAATGCTATACTTTGCAATTTTTTGTCAGTCATGAGGAAAGTCAGTGCCTCTTTCCCACCCAAAGTCCTTATTGTACTGCCTGTGAAGGATAGTAAAGTCCTTATAACACTGTCCATGATGTGCCTTTAAAATTCCAAATCTTGCTGGGCCTAGTAGCACACACCTTTAATCCCAGCACTGGGGAAGCAGAGGCAGATGGGTTCCTGTGAGTTTGAGGCCAGCCTGGTCTACAAAGCGAGTTCCAGTATAGCTAGGGCTACACAGAGAAACCCTGTCTTGAAAAACCAAACCAAACAACCCCCAAATTTGTCGGGTGGTCGTGGTGCACACCTTTAATCCCAACACAGAAGCAGGGAGACAGAAGCAGGTGGATCTCTGTGAGTTCGAGGCCAGCCTGGGCTACAGAATTGGTTCCAGGAAGGGCTCCAAAGCTACACAGAGAACCCTGTCTCAAAAAAAAAAAAAAAAAAAAAAAACAACAAAAAAAAAAAAACCAAACCAACTAAACAAAAACCCAAATTCCAAATCTCCCCACCCACCCCATCTTATTTTTAGTTGTTTGTGTGTGTGTGTGTGTGTGTGTGTGTGTGTGTGTGTGTGTGTGTGGTGGGGGCAGGGGGTGGCTTGGTATGTCCAAGAAAGCCAGAATAAGAAAGGCATCAGATCCCTTAGAGCTAGAGTTACAGGCTGTTGTGAGCTGCCTGATATGGTTCCTTTGGGAGAGCAGGAAGTGCTCTTAACTTTTGAGCTATCTCTAGCCCCTAAACTCCAAATCTTGAAGGCACAAGAGAGATGATTCTCCCTAGGTAACTACAGTATCAGGTGCTTAGTGCTGCCTTACTTGAGTACCTCTACACTAATAATTGACTAGGACTTAATGTCTTTTTGGGGTGCAGAGGAATTTTACCTCACACAATTATTGATTAAATTGTGTGTGTGTGTTTACATGAAAGCCTATTAAATCATCACACAACCATTGTTGGAAGAGAGCCTGACAAGATCAGATTCACATGAGAGTGGGTGCCAACTTGAGTTCATAAACCAGAGAAAGTGGAGAAGACACTTGCCACCTCAGTCTGTAGAGTGCCATGGGATCCATGCTGAAGGCAACGGAGGATATGGAATCACACTTCCTTGGGAAGGGTCTGGCAAGTGGCTCTCATTTCCAGTGTTTGGTTTACTTTCCTGTCCCATGTCTTGAGAAGAGCCAACCGACCCACTGCCCTGTGGAAATCTGTGAGTTCCTGATGAGCCTTGCAAAGCAAAATGTGAGTGAAGGCACTACTATACTGATCAGAAGCTGGGTTTTCCCCCCTGTGAATTGCCTGCCCTTAGTCAAGGAGGAAAGATACATGGCTGTGCGTCTTCATTGACATTTTCTCTTTCAAGAAGAGCAGAGCCTTCCTAACAAACTTTTTACTGATTTTGGCCTTAAGGAGACACATTTTTTTTTTTTGGATCATTTTGTATGAACACCCCCCCCACACACCTATGGGTATCTACTCCCCACCTTAAGAACCTTCAGTGGAGGAAGCCCACCTGCGGAAGACTCTCATTTCCTTTGCAATATGGCCCAGTTTCCAAGCTCATTTCATGTTACTATGATGACCTATATGCACAACACCCTTGGGCAAAGGCCTTGTCTTTATTTATAAGCTATTCTACAGACTTTTTTTTTTCTCTGCAGAGATTTCACGTCAGGTGTGGGAGAATATAGGCAACTCTTCCATGAATAATGTACCCAAGAGTCATTCTGTACACACCAAGACACAGCTACCCTAGGTCTCAGGAAAACTTCAGACACTGAGATACGGTGGGCAGATAGGATGGGGTTGGTAGTCTCTAGCTCCACTGTCCCACAGTCTAGGAATCAGGTTTATTCTGACTCATTCCAGGACATCTGACACTGTCCATACAGCCAGAGTCAGAAAAAGCTTGTAAGGATCCAGTGGCATTAGGAATAACATTTGAATTCGTGGTAAGTAGCAATTAGTGAATTTTCAATTCAACAGAAAGTGATAGCAAACTAAATATTTCCCAAGTGGCAGAACAATCATAATCAGTTATTTTGTAACTTTATTAAGTTGGTTTTATTCAAATGCATAATTCAAAAGTGACTCAGAATATTTTATTTTACTAAGTATGGAGAACATGCTTGTCATCTACTTTATGGTATTTGTATAGAATTATCTGATTTCCAAAAGAAAGGCAAGGTTCAAATTGTCCATGAGGGATGAATCTTGGTATTACCTCCCAGATGAATTACTGCTTTTCCTGTCTGTATGCCATTTAATTTGGTGGGTGTGATATTACCCCCGTCACCCCCCAGGGAAACTGATACTACTGCAAAGCCTCCAGCTATCCCAGAAGAAAGTCACAAAGCTGTTCTCAAATTTGATGCCTCCTTCTGGAGTGTAGTAATGAATACATGCCTTCAATTCCACCACTCAGCAGTCAGAGGCAGGAGGATCTCTGTGAGTTCTATGGCAGTCAGCACTAGAGTGATACCCTGTTTCAAACAACAGCAAAACTTGATGCTTTCTTTTCTTACCATTTCATTCCAGTGTTTGAATCTTCTTTCTTGAGCAACCAAGGAAATACACACATGTACACTGGATGTATATATATGGAAACCAGCGACAATAATCAAACTGCTGCCTCATCCCTTCTAAAATCTCTTCTGTGGGCTAAATGGTTTCCAAATGAAAAGTTCTAGATGCTCTGTGTCTTGCTTTTCTTTCTCTGGATGCTCACTTTATTCCTCCTTAAGGGTTAGTAAGTAGATCGTAACCTGTTAAAGTTTGGGCAGGCAGGCCATAGAAGAGGCACACAGTTAAGGACCAGCCCATACGTTATTGTATAATACGTTTTTCTCCAAGTAAAGCTTATCTTAAGCAGATTGTATACATCCCCCTGGAGAGATGGAATGATTTGCATGGTGGAACAATAATATAGTTTAATGTTTGGAGCTTGTAAACCTATTCAGTTCTTATTTCTGACACATTTAATAATAATCACTTGTTAGCTAAATTATTCAGTACTTGAAATATGCTAAGCACTGTTCAGAACATTTTCCATATATTAATGCAGTCAGTCCTCATAACCACTCAGATGAGAAAAGAGGGGCATAGCAGAAATCTGCCTAAGATCTCACAAGTGTTAGTGAGGGAGCCATGACTCAGACCTGCGTAGGTTGTCTGTATAGCCAGACCATGAACCACAATGCTGAGCTTACATTTAAAAGGACATTAGGTTCTCTAGTCCTTTTAATATGTTTTCAGATACTTTCTCTCACTTTATTGCAACCCCTGACAGAAACCTCACTTAGGAATAGAGATCCCAATTATGTTATAATAGTTCAAATGACAGATAGCAGGATGGGGAATGAGGATCTCCTGGTTTTGTTATCTGTATCATGGGTTTAAAATAATGACTCAATGCACAAAATTATTTTGAGTTAAATGACTTTACAAAGATAAAGGTATTTGTTACATCGACAAGTTAATTTAGGTTTCTGCCATACTTATTTGGTTCAATTATTATTTCATCTTACTGGGTATGGTGCTAGGGAACATAATTCTTCCATAAACATAAGACTTCTTTTGTTAGTTGGTCCTCAAAGTAGTCCTAAGGACAGTCTTTGTTTTTTCAAGACAAAGTCTCACTGAATAGCTCTCACTGTTCTGGAATTCACTATATAGACCAGTCTGGCCTTGAACTCACAGAGATTTGCCTGCCTCTGCCTCCCAAGTGCTGGGATTAAGGGTGTGCGCCACCATATCTGCCTTACAGGGCAGTCTTGATGGACTCCAGGTTCCCACTGTTTAGGACTATAGTGTACCATGTAACCCTCTGTAACTGAAGGCAAAGTTTCTTGAAATCTCCCCACATGTCTTCGGGTTTCTGTTACTGTGAGAAAACACCATGGCCAAAGGCAACACGGAGAGGAGAGGGCTTACTCCATCTCACAGCTTGTACTCTACCATCCAAGGAAGTCAGGGCAGGACTCAAGGTGTGATTCTCGAAGCAGTATCTGACGCAGGGGCCATGAAGAAATGCTGCTCATTAGCTTGCTCCCTACAGCTTGTTCAGCCTGCTTTCTTATAGCAACCAGAACCATGTGCCCAGGGGTGCCACCACCCTCTGTGGGATAGGACCTCCCACATCAATTGTTAAGACGTAGTCTTGCCTACAGGCCAATCTTATGGAGGCATTTTCTCAATTGTGGTTGTGGTTTCTTCTCAGATAACTCTAGCTTGTTATCAGGTTGACACAAAACTAGCCAGCACACCAAAAAAAAAAAAAAAAGGAACTTGGTGGCTCTCTAGAAGGAATGTGAGCAGTAAGGTACCTGAAATCAGAGCAGACATGTTGTAGGGAGGGATCCGCAACCAGTGTGGGGGAGACCTCCTGGTGTTTCCTGGCTGTAGAGCCCTCCATTCCACTATGAACTCCTGAACAGCAGATGCAGCTTTCTGGGGAGGCTGCCAGGTCACCACGATGCTCATGTCCTCTGACCTTGCAGATACCCAGGAAGGAGCCAGCAACCCTTTGGGGGTGAGGAAGAGGAAGGACAAAATGAGAATGGATGAAGATGAAAACAGGAACTGGGGAGACATCTCAGTCGGTCAAGTGTTTGAGGACACAAGTTCAGTCCCCATATCCCACTGGGCTAGACAGGGTTGGCATGGTGGTACACGTTGGTACTCCTAGTCCTGGGGAAGTGGGCCAGGAAGATCCCTGGGGATCTCCAGCCAGGCAGACTAGCCTACTTAGTAAGCTCCAGCCAGTGAGAGGTTTTTTTTTTTTTTTTTTTTTTTTTTTTTACAACAACAAACAACAAACAAGGTAGATAGTGCCTGAGGAATGACATCTACCTAAGGTTATCCTGTGGCTATATATGCACACATGCATCTGTTCATGCATGAACACACACACACACACACACACACACACACACACACACACACACGACAGCTTATCCCAGCTCAGTCTTAGAAACCATCAGTCTCTCTTTTGGGACTTCCAGGTCAAGGATTAAGTTTATGCTTTTCAGTTCATGGAGGATTAGCCTCAGCAGCTTGTCCTATAATCCTGTGTAGCTTTCTTTGTGGATTTATTTCCTCTTTGTCTTCACTTACTTCATTCCTTCAAAGTGCTTACTCCGTTAAATGTAATATACACCCTTTTAATGACCTCCCACCTGTCTGCTTAGACGGAAATGTATCACTGAAATGTAGTGTGACCCTTTGCCTGGCTGTTGCGTTTTCACACAACAGACTGTTTTGTCAAACCTTTTCACTTAGCTTTCTGTTTCTGGGATAGAGTCATCCTCCTTCTCTGTAAACCTAGCTCACTCCCTCACACTTCTGCCTAAGCCCTTTTCTCATGTGCTTTCCAGTGACCAGCAGGAGTGTGCTGACACAAAGACACAGTGGCCGGCCGGTCTCTGCAGCCCCTCTTGTGCATGTGCAAGACCACTCTGGAGGAACATGCGCAAACCTGCTTGCTTAGGGAGTGTCCTTCTGCTTGATCTCCAGAACAGATGGACGAGAGGAGGATGTCGCTCTTGCCCAGCCTGAGGAAGGCACTGGACGCATGCACAGAAGGTAAAAAAATTAACAGCATGTTGACACTTCACCAAAAGTAGCTAGCCCGAGGACTCTCACTTCACCTATACTTTGTATTTCCCTACTTTCTATGTTTATCAGTTTGATATACATAAAATGATATGTGATTAGAGGTTTGATTTTCATGTTTGTGGTTTCATAAGGCCAAGCTTCTCATTGACCTTTCTTCTGTGACAATTTGTGGACTTAGCTCATTTTTCTCTGTGATTCTGCCTTTTTATGATTGACGGGTAGCTTTGATGATCCTAATTACTTTTCAGTTTTCTACTCTTAATACAGTCAGTTAGTTCTCTGACAACTTTGTTATCTACAGTGGTGCTGGTAAATCTACCTCAGTTTTGATTTTGAGTCTTGTTTGTAAAATTCCACCACCCTGGGGCTATAAACACATTCAACTACATTGTCTTCTAATGGCCTTTGCTTCTGCTTCTTATGCTTAGGTTTTCAGTCCAAAGTATAAGCTAAAAGGGTTATTTTTTAAAAAGGAAATGCTATTATTTCTTTATGATTTCCAGGGCCTGTAAGTCTACATGGTAAACTGCACAGACATACCCCACCTGCTAGTCCTTAGATATTCGCTTTTCCTTTCAATTCTGGGGGTAGTGGCTTCCCTGGGGTTTTACTTCTCCGATGGGTAAAAGAAGAATTGGGTAATGGGAAGAGTATGATGAAAGTACATGGTAAATATGTATGAAAATGTTACAATGAAACCTATGAATATACACTAATAAAAATAGCAGAAAAATTCTTCTTAAGTAGAAAGGAAAGAAAGATATTTTATGCTAGCCCCCCAGTTACAAGTAGAAATATTACTAGCTAGAAAAAAAAAGCCTTCATACCCTAAGAATGAAGCATTTACTTGAAGAACAATAGAAAACTATAAAGCAAAAGGCACTTAATGACAACGAAAGAAGTTTCCTATGTGCAGACATTTATTTCTATCTGCAGTGGGGGTCAGAAAGGAGGGAGGGAGGAGGAAGAGGATTATTGCCTTTTTAGTTTGTCTATTCTTTACTTGTCTGAGGACAGAGTAATAGTTTCCAAATGCTGTGTGTGCTTACCTTCAAGTTGGAACCATTGGCACTAGTTTTTAATATATGTCTATATAGATTTAAATTGCCAAGAAGTAATTTAGATTTTGTGTCTGTATGCACAAATGATTTAAACAATAACCTTTCCTGTACTGTCTTTATTTGCCTTTATTAGTAAAATAAAATTGATCATAAAACAATTTACCCCATAAAACAGATTGGACGGCTTTTCTTATTTTCTATTTTCTACAGGAACTTTAATAAAATAAGGTTATGTATTTTTTTAGGGTTCACTTGTAAAGTAGTTTGTGCCTGGGCATATTTTAAAAAGCATAGAGGAGGGAGTAAGGTAGCTCTCGTTTTCAAAATGGTTACTATGGCTGCCTTTATTTTATATGTGTGTGTGTGTGTGTGTACTTACACTATGCTAGTGTAGAAACATGTACATGGAGGTGTGAGGACACCTTGCAGGAGCTGGGTCTCTCCTTTCACCATGTGACCTCAGGCCTAGAACTCAGGTGTCAGGCTTGGCAGCATAAGCCCTCTCCTGAGACTCATCTTGTCAGCCCGAGGGTATTTTTTTTAAAATTTATTTATTTATTTATTTATTATGTATACAGTGTTCTGTCTGCATGTATGACTGCAAGCCAGAAGTGGGCACCAGATCTTATTGTAGATGGTCATGAGCCACCATGTAGTTGCTGGGAATTGAACTCAGGACCTCTGAAAGAGCAGCCAGTGCTCTTAACCTCTGAGCCATGTCTCCAGCCCCCCAAGGGTATTTTTTTTTTTAGAATGAAATTTATTCATTCCATAGATACTAAGTGCTACAGTTTGCAAGACCCTTTCTCTGAGGTTGTGCTAAAATCTCCAAAAAGCCCTTTTCATCTCTACTTTATCTGGAATTAGCCAAGCAAATCATCTTGCATCTTTCAGGACTCCTTCAGCCTCTAGGTCGCTGTTCTTGCCAGGCACCAGTCTGGAATTTCCTTCTCTAGGATGTCTGCCAGACCACATTCTTCCCTTCAGGACCCTGCTAATAATGCACCTTCTCTCAGTCACCTTTCAGAATCATCCCTTTATGTCAGGCATGGTGATGCATACCTTTAATACCAGCACATGGGAGGCAGAAGCAGGTGAAGCTCTGTGAGTTTGAGGACAGCTTGGGCTACAGAGTGAGCCCTTGTCTCAGAAAACAAAAACAAAACAAAATTACTTTTTCAGCTTCAATCAGAATATCCTATCTCCTTGTTTCCTGAGAACCACTCTGTGGAGTTCTGATGCTTGTAAGGTACCACCTAAGAGAAAGGAGGCTACCTTTTCTATTCTGCTCTGTTGCTTACTGGATGTCTGATCTCAGATTGCTCAGATTATTCTCATTAGTGGTTCACTTTGAGTCACCAGTAATGCATCGGTATCGAACTAAGGAAAGAAATAAAACACTCCCTCTTTGAGTCATTTAACCAAGAGAACAGATTTGAATTCTCTATTTCATGTTCTCTGTCTTCTATCCTCTGTCTGTCCCTGTGTGTCTGTCTGTTTTGTACGTTTTGTGTGTGTCTGTCACATGAGCTGAATGTGTCTCTGTGTCTGTCTGCTGCATGACTTGTATGTGTCTATATGTACTGTGTGTGTCTCTGTGTGTGAATGGTGTCTTTCTGACTGTATCTGTATGTGTGTCTGTCCCTTGGGGTGTGCATACATATGTATGTTTTACATAGGTAAAACACATATTCACGTAAAATAAAAATAAGTCTTTAAAAAGTCTATGTCTACTACTTATCCACAGAGAAGAACTATTAAGTCAAAAATAACCAGGAGGTTGTAGGATGGCTAAGCATGTAAGATGCTGGCTGTTAAGCCTGAGTTTATCCCTAGGATCACTTGGGAGAAGCAGAGAGCTTTCTCCCCAAAGTTGTCCTCTGACCTACAGGCATACTGTGACATGAACAAAAACACACACACTAAATCAATAAATGGAAAAAATAAAATATTTATTTATTCTTTTTGGTTTTTCAAGGCAAGTTTTCTCTGTGGTGCTCTGGCTATACTGGACCTCGCTCTGTAGATCGGGTTTGTTCAGAGATCCTTCTAAGAGCTGGGATTAAAGGCATGGATCACGATGCCCATCTTAAAAAAGATTTTTTAAAGGGAAGAATGTACCAAAAAAGTGCGTTTGGGAGGTTGAAGAAGAATCACCTGTAATTCACGAGGCAAAGACCATCCTTGCTAATATTTCCATGGCTTCTACTAGTGTTTTTGTTTTTAACTGTAGAAAAAAAATCTGCTCATATAAATATAGATTTAAAGTGGAATTATCCAATATATCTTTTTTAAAAAAATATTTATTTATTATTGGTGTGTGTGAGGTATCTCTCTATGTATTCCTGAATGGCCTAGAGTTCCCTGTGTGGACCAGGCTGGCTTTGAACTCATGAAGTTCTGTGTGCCTCTACCTCCCAAATGCTGGGACCATGTATACTTTTAAAGACTACTTTGTTGCTTGTAATGTAAATCTTCCCACTGAGCAGTTAATGGCATGCTAGTGTGTGATTAAGACAGGCAAAGGTCAGACGTATTTAAGAGTCTGTTCTCTATTGGACATTTAGGTCAGCTATAGTGTTATACTGCTTCAAGAAAAATTTTCTTTTTACAAAACATAATATTTATTTATTTATTTGTGCATATGTGTTGTGTACCATAGCACAGGTTTGAAGGTCAGAGGACAAGTTGAGGGAGTCAGTTCTCTCCTTCTACCTTGTAGTATCTCGGGGATTGAACTCAGGTTATCAGGCTTGGGGCAAGTCCTTTACCTGCTGAGCCATCTCGCCAGCCCTCAAGCAGTTCTTCAACAAACATCTGCATTTCCATTTCTAATATTTATTCTATTATTTCCTGAAGATACACTTCTCTCTCCTTCCTTCCTTCCTTCCTTCCTTCCTTCCTTCCTTCCTTCCTTCC
>CABHPQ010144002.1:12481-30498 GCA_902168405.1 Peromyscus aztecus
TCCTTCCTTCCTTCCTTCCTTCCTTCCTTCCTTCCTTCCTTCCTTCCTTCCTTCCTTCCTTCCTTCCTTCCTCCCTCCCTCCCTCCCTCCCTCCCTCCCTCCCTTTCTTCTTTTCGTCTTATTTATTTTTGAGGTTAGTCTCACTCTGTATCCCAGGCTGGTCTGGAATTCACTATGTAGCCCAGACTGGCCTTGAATGCTGAGATTACAGGCAGGAAACAACACACCTGGCCTGCCTGACAATACATATTGAATTGTGAAATTCTGTGGACAAAAGGCATGATCATATTTAGCATTTTTTATATATTGCCAAATAGTTTTCCAGAAAGTTGTACCAATTTACATACCTGCCAACAACACACAAAAACAGTTTCACCGACATGGAGCACACTCATTCTTCTCATTCCGTCAGACTGACTTGATTTTTTTCATGCTTTTTCAAAATTTACATCTCATTAGTTGCTAGCTAAGTTAAACATTTTCATATCTTTATTGCTCCTCTCATAATTGGTGGGTGGGGTCATGGAGATGCAATGGGGGTCAAACTTAGGGTCTTGTGCATGTCATAAAGCACTCTCTGAGCTATAGCTCAGTCTGTATACAGGCTGGGCTCTCATAGTTTCTTTTTTTGAGTTGTGTGTTCATATCCCCGATATCTCATGTATTTGAAAAAAAAGTACAGATTAATTAAAAATTAATTTAGAAAGATTAACGTAGACATATAGGCAATATCAACTCTCTTTATACTAAAATGTGATATATATCACACAATTATATAGTATACATGATACATACATATATATATATATTTAAGCTCTTATTTCATTTTAAGCTTTGCTTGCATTTTTTTCTTCTTTTTGAGACAGCATCTTACTACAGAGCCTACACTGGCTTCTAGCTTGCAAACATCTTGCCTAGACCTCCTGTTTGGGTTACAGGTGTGCACTGTCACATCTACCACTAATTAATTAATAGGTTTTTGGGACAGGGTTTCTCTGTGTAGTTTTGGTGCCTGTCCTGGAACTCACTCTGTAGCCCAGGCTGGCCTCCAACTCACAGAGATCCACCAGGCTCTGCCTCCCAAGTGCTGGGATTAAAGGCGTGTGTCACCACTGCCCGGCCACTTATAGTGTTTTTAAGATAAAATTATTTCACAGTGTGTGAACTTGGAAGTGTTTCCCCATAGTTAGAGAATCTATCTTATCCTTCATGTTTCTCCCTTGGGTGCATTTCCCACAGGAGGAAGGCATTATCCAGTGCCTAGCAAAGAACTTTTCATCTTCTCCAGGAAGGAAACATGGTTGCCAGAAATGTGGTTCTTGAGCCCTTTTTGCAGCTGAGTGTGGTTAGCAAATGGCCGTGAGCGCAAAGTTGTGTGCACTGGGGTGAGCTCCTGAAGACTGGGGTCACTCCCTTCTGCCTCCTCTCTGTTCTGCTGCCTACAGAGAAACAGCTAGTGCTCTCGCAGCCTTTTCGGCCATTTCCATGTGAGGGTGAATGCCAACTTCGGCAGAGGGAAAGAGAGAGGAGCTTGGACTGCTGATGTCACCACCCTGAGCTCTCTGTCTGTGAACCTCCTTTACGTGAGAGGGCAAATGAGCCACAGTAGTCAGACTTTTGGTCAGACTGACTCTGAGGAGCAATTCCTAACTCAGAGGCTAAATCGAGGTGATACCCACGTTTACTGGTATTTTCTTCTAGCTGTTTTCATCATGTGCTCTTAAAATATAACCAAGATTTAATGGTGCATCTAAAACAATGTTTTGGGACTGGAGAGACGACTCAGCCATTAAAAGCACTGGCTGTTCTTCCAGAGGACCCATGTTAGATGGGTCTCAGTACCCACACGGCGGCTCACAACCATTAGTAACCCTATTTCTAGGCGATCTGATGCCCTCTTCCAGCCTCTATAGAAACATAGACATCCATGCAAGCAAAAGACCTATACACATAAAATAATAAATAAATCTTAAAAACAACAGTCTTTTGGCAGAAATTTCTTCAAATTGATGATTGCTGGACTCATGTATATACAACATTATGACACTAAGTTATAAGAGAGGATCCAATTACAGTGTTTTATCTTGCTTAGAATTTTTTTTTTAATAGTTCAGACCTTGAGACATAGCATAAGATCCATTTTCTTAGCTAATTATGGTCTTTTCTTTGAGGAGATAATTTTAGAAGATATGATTATAAATGTGAGACTTTACATCTAGTTGGGATTATTTTACTGAAGACAATTAGATACATATTTAAATGTGTGTAATAAAGAAAATTTTATCACAGTTTCACTAAGGTCAGAATTTCATTTTAATACTCAGCTTTTAAATATAAGTCTAATTTTTTTGTCTAGAATTTAACAATGTATATTATTATAGAATCTATAAAAGTTAGTCTAATTGGAAAACATTACTATAATGTAACTTTACTAATACTTATATGTAAAATTATAATCTTATAGTGATTTGCAAGACAGTAACTATAATTTCCATCTTATAAAGAAATTGAAGCACAGAGGGTTCATTTTAATTCACTTGCTCAAGGTCATCCCCAGGGTAACAGGAAAAGAGAGCTGTTGACTCCAAAGTCTAAACTCTTGGCTACTCACACCAGGCTCTGGCCTGCACCTGCCAGAGAAAAAAGGCGAGGGAGACAGTTTCCCACAGGCAGTGTTAAGGTGACTGGGTACTTACCGGTGCCGCACAGGTCCACTATGTTAATGCGAGTGGGCGCAGAAGTGCCTTTCGAATTGGTTGCAGACAGGGATGCAGTCCAAGCCCCGGTTCCGGGAATGACCCCAGTCCAGGAGGTGTGATTTGTACTATTCTCCAGTGTCATTTCCCCTGTCACCTCCTGTAAGGTCACCCGATAGCAGAGGATTTCCCCCCTTGCCTCTGATGGACTCAGACTCTGCAAGAAAGCACATGCACATACCCTTACTCCCAGACAAGCCCTTGGATGCTCTTTATGCCTGGACCACCTGTCCCGGCTTCAGGTCACTCTCTCTCTGTGAGTTTTTAATTTATGTCTTCTCATCTCCACTCCACACTTTCACTCAGTGGTTCACGTCCTCACACCTTCCATTTAGTTTTTAAAAAAAGGTTAACACTTTAAAAAGATAGCTCTTTAAGACACATTGCTTTTTCTTTCTTCAGAACGAAGCTTACCCATGTTAAACAAAACTAATGAGAGAACTGTGGAATCTAACTGTAGAAGCGCTGGCGCTGAGCTAGCTTCGAATTTACCATCACTCAGATCTTGGGACAAGCACTCGGTTCCTCTGGGTTTTTGTTTTTAGATTTCTGAAATATACTCAGAGAGGCACGTCACAGAGACCTAGTCACAGAGACACTCAGAGGGACTCACAGAGAGACACACTTACAGAGAAGGCATGGGCGTGGGTGGGGGGATAGGGAGAGGGTACCTTTTTGTTTGTTTGTTTTTTTGAGACAGGGTTTCTCTGTGTAGCCCTAGACTGACCTCAAACTCAGAGATCCACCTGTCTCTGCCTCCTGAATGCTGGGATTAAAGATGTGTTCCACTACCACCTGGTGAGGGTGCCTTTTTAAATATAGAAAGTGCAAGGCTGCTTAAAACATCAAAACTACCACTTTCAGGAGCTAAACTAGTAAAATGATCCTTAGGGACTTGAATTAGGCATCTGTGCTAGGAACCTAGTTCCAAACTGCCAAATTCTGATTGAGATCATTTGGGAACAAAGTCACAAAGTAAGCAGAAACTGTTATTTTTCTCTTGTTTTGTGCAATGGCCATGGCAAATGCAAGCACAGACCTGAAGAGTTGTGAAGCCTAACCCTGGCAGTGCCCATCCCTGCCTACTGCAGGAAAAAGGCTTGGCTAACATATTTAAGTGGCATAGTTTTCTGGGCACAGCCATTTGTTCATGGCAGGAAACTGTTAACTGGGAGATCCCCTGAGGACCAGCAAGTGCCCTTGTTCTGGTTCCTTGATTACCAAGAGGCTGAATAATTAGGTTTCCTATGTGGTTTATCTGTCAGAAGAATTTGGACATGAACATCTGGCACACTTCAAGTCTTTAACTTTAAGTGAATAAGCTGCCTTCCTGATTATAATTTGGATTCTGAGACATTTAGTACCGGGGAGAGAGAATGTTCTGATTTGCTGAGTCAAGTCTTCTGATTGGACCAGTAGCTACATTCTTACTGTAGTTAATGAGCTCTCAGCTCTGTATATTGCCACTTCTAGAGCTTAGCTAATGCAAGTCTGTTGGGGGAAACTTTTGGTCCACAAGTCCTAAACTAGATCTTAGCCTGGTCCAGTGTACCAGGTGAAGACGGTGCTGTGCAGAACCTTTGGAGAATATTCAGCAACTCCCTGAAGTTATCTTTTCAGGTGTCCATTACATTCATTACAATCAATCTCATTGACTGTTGTGAGGATTACTTAAGTATTTGCTTGTTTTTTTTATTATTATTATGTTCCCCAGGTTTTTTTTTTTTTTTTTGAGACAGGATCTCACTGTGAAACTCCAGCTGGCTTAGAACTAATTACATAAACCAGGCTGACCTCAAACTTTGGTTAGTGCCCCTGCGTCTAGGATTATAGGTACGCGCCACCACACCCAGCTACACAAATGTATTTTCAAGTCTGATGTTCTAACAAATATCATATTAATAAACGTGGCCTTTATCAAAGGAGAAAAACAACATAGATGAGACAAACGCTTGTCCAGGAAGCCATCCTCTGGCAGGAATGGGGAGCCATATGAGCAGTTAACTTCTGAGGAGTGACGTGGTGGGGAGAACTTGGGACAGTCTATGTTAGATACATTTATCGCTGAACCAATAGGGCCGTCAGGGAAAGATGGAGTGAGAGACAGCGGAGGGGATGCCTTTCTGTAACTAGTACCTGCTTTCATCTATAGTGCTTTTCTCCCTCTGCTGTGACGTGTGTTGCTCCTCAGGCCCGAGGCAGGGAGGAGGTTCGGGCTGCTGCAATTTACAGATGGAATCCCAGTCACCCTCTCAGCCCAAAGTTGCAAAGCACCTTCTCCAGCCGTATGGTTATGATGCATTCTGACACACAGCGTCAACATAAGGCATGACTTTAGCAATTTGGGAAGGGTGGGGACAGGAGTTTTTCTCCAAGAGCCAGAAGGCTCTGAGTCACGGGAGACAAGCAGTGAACTCTGAAGATAGCCATCCTGACCAACTGACTGACTCTGCAGATAAACAGTCGTAAGCCAGTGCTACTCATTTGAGAAGGTGATAAGGGAGAAAATAACAGTTAATCATGAGCTTTACATTCCTTGTCATGTGTAGCTCTTCTCTCTTCACTTTCTGAGGCCTGAGCCCAGTCTTCGAGCAGCTGAGTACTAGCTCAAGCCATACCCAGAGAGAAGACAGATGAGTTTATAGAGCGCCCCCTGGGGGATGTCAGGGAGGGGTGTTATCTGGAAGGTGCAGTTGCCGATCCTGGTAGGGTGTCTGACACTTGGATCCCTTCTAGTAGCACTGAGTACAAACAATGAAAAGAAGAAATACTAGGTGGCTATGTGGTACGGCAGCCAGAACACTGCCTCTAATGACTGAAAGGGAAGGCCATTAGAGTTTTGCTTATGTCAAAGAAGAGCAGCAGTCATCAAGACCCCTTTGGAAGCTCAGGCATTGAATGCATTAGCCACAGCTCTCCTTTCCTTTCATTTCAGCTTTGGATTGTTGCCGGGTTTGTGCATGGTTGATGCTGGGGATTGAATACAGGCCCTGTGCATGCTACTACGTGCTTTTTGTACTGAACTGTATCCCCACCCTCGATTCTTAGTAGGAAAGACTGCTGTGGGATGTTCTGTATGGCAAATGTGTTAATAAATAAAACACTGATTGGCCAGTAGTCAGACAGAAAGTATAGGTGGGACTAACAGAGAGGAGAATTGAGGGAACAGGAAGGGAAGGGAGAGACTGCCTGCAGCCACCACCAGGAAAGGGAAGATGTAAGGTACCAGTAAGCCACGAGCCACGTGGCAAAGTATAGATTAATAGAAATGGGCTGAATATAAGAGTAAGAGCTAGACAATGATAAGCCTGAGCTAATGGCCAAACAGTTTAAATAATATAAGTGTCTGTATGTTTATTTTATAAGTGTGCTAAGGGACTGCTGGGGCTTGGTGGGACCTGGAGAGAAAACTTCAGCTACAAAAGACCTTTGATTTTCTCACTTCTCTGTGTAACATCTATTGCACAGAGATGTTTTATCACTCTGAGACATAATATCTCTATTTTCAAAATAAGGATAATAAAAACTCTTGGCTTATCCTTTAGCTCTCTATGAAATTTCTAATGTCCGACCTGATCACAAAGTCCATATAATTTGTGAGTTGAGAACTGAATACTGGGCTGGCAGGATGGCCCAGTGGGTAAAGGCATTTGCTGGAAAGCCTGATGACTTGAGTTCAATTTTTGAAATGCACATGGTGGAAGGAGAGAACAGATAGCCATACTGTCAATGTCACATGCACATGACAAAAAATAAATAAATGTAAAACAACAACAAAACATCAACCCCTCCCTCGACACACAAACTGAGTAGTTCATTTTGGAATCATGACTTACATTCATCAACCCCAGTACAAAGTGGAGAAATAGCAAGAAGTGCTCATTGTTTGTTTGCTTTCCTGAGATGGTCTCTCTACGTTACCGAGGCTAGCCTTAAGTTCTGAGGCTTAATGATCCCCCTACTTCAGCCTCGTTAGTAGCTGGGACTACAGGCACATGCCAACTGTGTTCTAATTTTGATTTCAAGTTTTAAGCATCACTCCACTGAAATCTTTGATGTTTTTTATTCTCCCCTCCCCTGAAGACTATCAGTTCACCTTTGTATCCTTATGGGTTTGCACAATGCTTGCCTCGTAACAGGAATGTGGCCTTGCTTTCATAATTACCTTGTGAATCTTTATGGTAGCCTCATGTGCTATACACTAGTATTAGCTTAAGTTTGCTTATGAGGAAAGTATGTCCAGGGAGGCTAAACACCTTGCCCAAGAACACGTGAGGTACCCCACCATGTAGCTGCAACAGAACCACACAGAGAGTCCTGCTTGCTCATGAGGTCAGAGGTTAGCACTCCTGCCAGCCCTGGCATGCCCCTCAACTGCCACAGAACTGAGTGGAGAACCTAGTTCATTAGGTCAGCAGCCAACACCCTTGTTGTTCCCAGAACCCCAACCCCCAGCCATGTGAAACCATGTAGAGAAGCCATGTGCTTGTCTGGTCAGTGGCCAGTGCCCCTTCTGACCCTAAACTTCAGCATCTCCCCAGCCACCACATGGAGATCTGGCCTGCTTTTCAGGTTAGAAGCTGACACTCTCATCCTCAGCTGCACTAGAACTGTGTAGCGAGTCAACTTGTTCATCAGATCAAAGGTCAACACTTCTGATGACCCTGACAGCCCACCACCCTTCCACAGGACTGCATAGAGATCCCATGGGTTCATTAGGTGAAGGCTAGCATCACAGCTGACTCTGGCACCCTGTCTCTTTGATACTGCAGAATCACATTGAGTGCTAGCTCATGAGGTCAGAGGTCACTCCCACTACTCAGGCATCTCCCTTGCCAACTTACACAGGTTATCCACTTATGAGGTCAGAGGTTGTGCCCCTTCTAGACAAGCTGGTGCCACCTCAGCTACCCTACCACATACCAGTACTGTGTGTTTCCATGAACAAACTTGAAGCAGCCTAGCTGACCCCAAACCAGAGAAGCTGGGTTAATTCCAAGCATAGATCCAAATAGTCACCCAACACAGGTAGGCTAGACACTCAAACAAAAAGACAACCAGTGAACAGTTCCAGATGTAGAAATCCCAACTCAAAAAAACCAAGACAATATGTCTCCTCTCCAAATGGCCAATCCCATAGGGATGGTCCCTAGTGAGAGCAACTTAGGTGAAATTCTAGACAAAGTGGTCCAAAGAATTATAAATATGTTCAAAGAATTCAAGGAGGACATAATTAAACTCCAAAATTAATTTGAAGAGGACTGAAACAAACTCCTAAATGAATTCCAAGAGAACTTGTTTGTACAAACAGCTTGAATATAAAGAAGTCAATTCAGGATACAAAAAATAAGTTTAATGAAGAAACAGAAATACTGGGAAATAAGCAACCTGAAATGTATAAAAATGAAGAGTTAAGTAAGTCATATAAAAAGAAACTCAGTGGAAAAACCTCACCAGTAAAATGGACCATGCAGAGAATGGAGTATCAGGGTTAGAAGACAATGAAAGGACTGGATCCTTCAATGAAAGAAATCAATGACATTTTAAAGACTTGTTCATTTATTTTACTATGAGTGTTTGCTTGCATGTGTGTACGTACACTATGTATATATATCACATGCATGTCTGGTGTCCAGGGAGGTCAGAAGAGGGTACGGGTCCCCTGAAACTGTAGTTACAGATGGTTGTAAGCTACCACATGGGTGCTGGGAACTGAACCCATTTCCTCTGCAAGAGCAACAAGTACTCTTAAAAACACTGAGCCATCTCTTCAGCCCTATTGGTAAACTTTTACAAACGTAAGAACAGACATGTGAGATCTTTGTGATACTTTCAAATGGCCAAATGTATACACTATGGGAATAAAGGAAGGAGAAGAATGCTGTGCCAAAGGCATAGCAAACATAGAAACTTTAAAAACCAGAAACAAGAGCCAGGCAGTGGTGGTGCATGTCTTTAATCCCAGCACTTGGGAATCAGAGGCTGGAAGATCTGAGTTTGAGGTTAGCCTGGTCTACAGAGCGAGTTCCAGGACAGCCAGGGCTAAACAGAAACTTTGTCTTTTTTTTTTTTTTAAATCCTAGACCTTTTAAAAAAATTATATATATATATATATATAATATATATATATATATATATATATATATATATATATCCTGCATGTGTGCCTACAAGCCAGAAGAGGGCACCAGATCTCATTATAGATGACTGTGAGCCACCATGTGATTGCTGGGAATTGAACTCAGGACCTTTGGAAGAGCAGCCAGCGCCCTTAACCACTAGCCATCTCTCCAGCCCAAAAGCCTGTCTTGAAACAAAACAAAACAAGAACAAAAAGCCTGAAACACTTACAAAGATATATTTCAAATTATAGAAGAGATTTCATAGGTGGACTGGGAGTGGGTGGAGATGGGAGCACAAGGGATCAGGTAGGGCGGGATGAGGGGAGAATACTGAAAGAGTCAACTGGAAAGGGGAGCATTTCGGGGTGAGGTAGAAACCTGGTGCAAGGGAAACTTCCAGGAGTCTACAAGGGTGACCCCAGCTAAGACTCCTAGCAATAGTGGATACATAGCCTAAACTGGCCGTTTCCTGTGACCAGGAAAGACTTCCATTGGAGGGATTGGGACACCAGCCCAGCCACATAGCCTTCGACCTACAGTCTGTTCTGCCTATGAGGTGTGCTGGGGTAACTGTGGTGCAGAAATTGTGGGAGTGGCCCACCAAAGACTGGTCCACCCTGAGACCCATGCCACAAGAGTAAGATCACCCCTGATAATGCCTGAAGCACCAGGATCCAGAGGCTGGATGATCCAGAGACCTAGGATAGAACCAAACATGACTAAAGAAAAAAGTCAATGTAATGATGCCTCATGGTACTCTGCTATCCTCGTAGATTAGTGCCTAACCCAATAGTCTTCAGAGAGGCTTCATTCAGCAACTGATGGAATCAGATGCAGAGATCCACAGCCAGACATTAGGCTGAACTTGGGGAATTCTGCTGAAGAGAGGAAGGAAGGATTATGGGAACCAGAGGAGTTAAGGACATCATAAGAAAACCCACAGTTTCAACTAATCTGGGCTCACAGGAGCTCACAGAGTCTGAACCAATGACCAGGAAGCCTGCATGGGACTGACCTGGGCCCTCTGCATATATGTGACAGTTGTGTAGCTTTGTCTTCTTGTGGCACTCCTAACTGGGAACAGGGACTGTCTCTGACTCTTTTGCTGACTTTTGGGACCTTAGTCCTCATACTGCCTTGCCCAGCCTTAATAAGAGGTGAGGTGCTTAGTCTAACTGCAACTTGATATGACATCTTTTGTTGATATCTATGGGGTATCTGCCCATTTCTGAATAGAAACAGAGGAGGAGTGGATGGTGGGTGCAGAGAGGAGGTGGGGGGGAGAGACAGAAAGGAGAGGATGGAGAGGAAACTGTGGTTCGGATGTTAAGTATATGAATAAATATTAAAATAAAACAACAACAAATATATACATGCATACATACACACACATATATATGTATACACACACACACACACATACATACATACACACAAACACAAATAAAACACACCAAAATGTGTAGAATACAATGAAGGTGATCCCAAGAGGGAAGTTTGTAGTTTTAAATGCCTACATTAAAAAAAATCAGAGAAATTCAAATACACAATTTAACAATAAATTTCAAGGATTTAGAATAATAAGAACAAACCAAACCTCAAGCAGCAGACAGGAAGAAATAATTAGGAGTAGCAAAAGTTTAAAGTAAAAACAAAAAGCACAATACAAAGAAACTGTGTTGCAAATCAAATTCAAGAACATATAAAAAAGAGCATTCACCTTGATCAATTACAATTTATTCCAGAAATGCAGGAATGGTTCAATAAATGTTATAAATTATATAAAAGGAGTTGAGGACAGAAACCACGAGGTCACTTCCATAAAGGCAAAAAAAGTGTTGACAAAATCCAGCATCCTTTCATGTTAGAAGCTCTGAAGAAATTTGAAATGGAAACGACATATCTAACATAATGCAGGGTTTATGTAAGACATACCCATAGACAGCATTGTATTCCAAGTGAGAAAGATCCAAAGTTTCCCACTAACAGGAACAAGTAAGCGTGTCTACTTAATCTGCTCTTATTTGGCATAGTACTAGAAGTACTAGCTAAAACAACAAGACAAGAGAAGGAAATAAAAGGGGTACAAATAGGAAAGGAAGAAGTCAAGGTATCTCTATTTGCAGATGATATGACTGTTTGCATAGAGACCCTAAAGATCTTACCAGAAGACATTCGGAACTGATAAACACTCATCAAATTGGCAGGATACAGAAGTAACACACAAAAGTCATTAGATTTCCTCTGTATCAAAGACAAGTAAACTGAAAAGGAAATAATGGGAATAATCTCGCTCATGATATTCTAAAACTAAGGAATGAACTAAGGATATAAAAGATTTCTATAATGGAAACTTTAATTTTTTTCCCTTGATATTTTTTAAACAGGGTTTCTCTCTGTAGTAGCCCTGAATGTCCAGGAACTAGCTCTGTAGATCAGGCTGGCCTCGAACTCCTAGAGATCTGCCTGCCTCTGCCTCCTGAGTGCTAGGGTTAAAGGTGTGTGCCACCGCTGCTTGGCTACATTGTTTTTTAGATTACATTTTATTTATTTATTTATTGTGTCTGTGTATGTACAAGCCTGTGTAGTATTGGTTGAGCATACCACAGTTTGTGTGGTGGCCAGAGCTCAACTTGTAGACGTCAGTTTTTTCTCTAACATGGGGTCCCAGGGATCAAACTAAAGCCATCATGCTTAGCAATAAGCACCTTCTAAAGCCACCTCATTGGCCCCATAGAAGAAACTTTAAAACACTTGAGAAAGGGATTGAAAAGGACACTGGAACAGTGTTTCTCAACACATGACCCCTTAGGACCAAAAAGACCCTTTCACATGGGTTACATATCAGATATTTACATTATGATACATAACAGTAGCAAAGTTGCAGTTGTGAAATAGCAACAAAAAATTTAATGGTTGGGGGTCACCACAACATAAGGAATTGTATTAAAGGGTCACAGCCTTAGGAAGGTGATCTAGAAGATGGATAGGCTTCCCATGCTCATGAGTTAGAAGACCCAATGATGTAAAAATGGTCATCTTCCCAAAAGCAACCTACAGATTAAATGCAATCCCAATAAAAATTCCATTCACATTCTTCACAGAAATAGAAAAAAAATCCTGGAGTTCTTATGGAAGTACAAGAGACCTTGGACAGCCAAAACAATCAGAAGACTGCTCAAGGCATCACCGTATCTGATTTTAAGCTATATTAAGGAGCCATACTAATAAAAACAGCATGGTGTTGACAAAAAACCAGGCATGTATATCAACAGAATAGAATAGAGGATCTGAGTAGATGCCAGGAGATAATAGCACATACTTCTCTTGCAAAGGACCCAAGTTCTATTTCTAGCACTCATGTGGGTAGCTTACAACCACCTGTAATTCCAGCTCCAAGGGATCTGAAGCTTTTTTTCTGCCCTCTGTGAACATTATAGTGCTCCCCCTCCCTCCCCCCTCTCTCTCACACACACACACAAATATAAATAATTAAAAATAAATTTTTTATAAGAAAAAGAATAGAGGACCCAGGCATAAGTCCATGTAAGTATAATCACCTAGATTTTGACTAAGATGCCAAAAATACATACACATTGGAAAAAAAGACAGCCTCTTCAATAGTCTAAGAAAACTGGATGTGCAGAAGAAAAACAACTAAATTCTTGTCTCACCTTGTACAAATATTAATATCAAATGGATCAAGGACCTCAAGACCTAAAACTCTGAAAATGTTAGAGGAGAAAATAAGAAACAAACTTCAAGATATAGGCATAGGTTAGGATTTTCCGAGTAAGACTCCAGTTGCCCAGGAGATATGGCCAATGATAAATAACTAGTATTTCATGAAATTAAAAAGCTTTGTGCAGCTGTCAAACAAGTAAAAATGCAGCTCATCTAATTGGAGAAAATGTTTGCTAGCCATATGTCTGACAGAAGATTAGTACCTAGAATATACAAAAAACTCAAGAAACTCAACATTGAATGGGGTGTGGTATCACACCCCTTTAACTCTAACACTTGGAAAGGCAGGGGCAGGTGGATCTCTATGAATTTGAGGCCAGCCTGGTCTACAGAGCAAGTTACAGGCTAGCCAAGGCTCCATAGAGAGACTCTACCTAAAAAACCAAAACAAACAAAAATAAAACAAAAAGAAACTAAAGGTTAAGAAAATGAACAACTCAACAATAGAACCATGAGAGTTCTTAAAAGAAGATAGACAAATGGCTAATAAGCTTTAAAAATATTTAATATCATTGGCTATCAGAGAAATGCCAACTAAAAGTACTGTGTGATTCTATCCCTTCTACTCAGAATGGCTGTGATCATGAAAACAACAACAACAACAACAACAACAATAACAACCATAAACTTGACCAATGCTGGGGGGTGTGTGGGTAAAAGGGATATTTGTTCACTGACCGTGGAGTGTAAATTTGTCCAGCTACTATGGAAGTCTACATGGAGGTTTCTCAAAAAGCTAAATATAGAATTACTATATGATCCAGTAGTACCACTCCTGGACACAGATTCAAAAGGTTCTGTGTCCTATGGAGAAACTTGCACATACATGTTCATTGCTGTGCTATTTACAATAGCTAGAAAATGGAATGAATCTAGATGTCTATTAACTGATGAATGGATAATGAAAATGAGGTACAAATGCATAACAGAATTTTATTCAGCTATAAAGAAAAATGAAATTGGTAGGAAAATGAATGGAGCTAAAAAATATACTAAGTGAAGTAAGCCCAAAGAGAAAAATGCTGCATATTATCTCTTATATGTGAATCTTAGCTTTGAATTTTTAGATTTATATGCTTAGTCTGGAGTATCTGTAGATCTCTGGAAGCTGACAAGGGCCTATGTGAGGGAGAGGGGAAGAGTAGAGCATATATAATCTAGAGGCAGAAGGGAGAATACTGGGGTTAAAGATTTAAGCAGGGATAGTACCAGAGGGACAGAGGAGAGCAGCGAGTTTGTGCAGGTTAGCTAAAACTAAAGATGTATGAAGAGCTCCCATGGAAGCCCTCTACTTTGTAGGCAATTGAAAAATATAGTAATTTATGGTGATATTTTATTTGTGCTGAAATGTGATTTTATTTGTATGTTAATTAATAAAGTTGCCTGGGGGTCAGAGCTAATAGCAAGCCATTTAGCAGAAGTGGGAGGTGGTGGCGCATGCCCTTGATCCAATCACATGGCAGGCAGAGTCTGTGTGTTCAAGGATACAGCCAGCATGGAGACACACGCTTTTAATCTCAATACCAACTATAGAGACCTGGAGGTCTGTATAGACGGGCAGTGACGAGGAGGTCATGTGGTTGGGTTTACAACCAATGAGAAGGCAGAACAGAAAGTCAATAAAAAGGCAGACACACAGGAAGTAGGTCTCTTTCTCAGGGGAAGGACGGCAGTGGCAACGGGTGATAAGAAGGCTGTTTTAGTCTCAGCACTTAGCTACTGCTCTGACCTCTTAGGCTTTGAACTCTGCATTTGGCTCTATGTTTCTTATTTAGTAAGACTGTTCCATCTACAGTAATTTTTAAGAGGAGCTTGAACACAGGCGCCCTGCATGGGTGGCCATGCTTCCATAGAAGACATTTATTAAATGAAAATCTCAGTGCCGGTTATAGGCTTCTTCCCCATGAGTTATTGGACAGGGAGGCCCCAGATGTTTCCAGAACAACGAAGGCTGTTGTCATTGCTCTTGGCTGCCCACCAGAACTAAATGGGAAGACATAAAGTACTTTGATTATGGGACATAGAGAAATCAAGCTGGAATTGACTCGAAAACTTCCTCTCTGTTGGCCAGTGTTCTAGTATTGGAAGGTGCTAAGCACACAGCTTTGGAGAAAAGCCATCCGTGCTGTTTACTTATGGCAAACCCGGCATGTTACAATGCTGACCTGCTGGTGTGACATGTCCACTGATGAAACAGTGACTCGAAGTTTATGAGGTGACCAACCACTTGGGGATTTGATTTGAAGCCTGCTCCATGGGAGTGAATTTATGCCTGGTACTGTTAACCTGGTCAAAAGCCCATGGTTAAGGGAGGTCAAAGGCCCTAGAGGGACCCTACTACTGTTGTCTTGATAAATGAACGTGTTACTAAACTGGCTTCTAAATATTTATATACAGATTAGTGCTATCTCAACTTTGTCTAGAGAAACATCTCTCTGCAGTGGCCATCAGCTAAAGCAAAGATTCATAACGGGTCAAAGTACTGAAAATAAGTCCCTATTGAGTACTCAGATCTATGTGGGACATCTGTATCAACCACATGCTCAAGACTCAGTAAACACTGCAGAAGAGGAGGTAGAAAGAATGTAAGAGCTAGAGGATGGGAATAAATACTGTGAAAGGCTGTCTTCTAACTACAACATGGCCATTGCACTGTGTACTCATTGTAGTGATCTGCACAAGACCTGCACAAGATCAAGCTAACAACGTCAGTCAATAGTGGATTCACTGGGTTATTAAAAAAAAAAGGAGAGGACATGAAATGGGGAGGGAGATGTGATGGGTGCCTGGGGGAAGTAGGAAAGGGGACTTGAGGACAGATAAGATCAAGATACACTGTTTACGTGTGTCTTAGTTTCTATTGATGTGAAGAGATACCATGACCACAGAAACTCTTATAAAGGAAAACATTTAATTGGGGCTGACTTACAGTTCAGAGGTTTAGTCCATTGTCATCATGGTCCTGGAGAGGTAGCTGAGAGTTTTATATCTGGATCTGAAGGCAGCAGGAAGAGACTGCCATACCTGGCCTGGCTTGAGCACCTGAGACCTCAAAGCCTGCCATCTAGTGCCACACCGCCTCCAACAAAGCCACACCTGCTCCAAAGAGGCTACACCTCCTAATAGTGCCACCCCCTGTGCATTCAAGCACATGAGTCTATTGGGGGCTATTCCTATTCAAGTCACCACATTACCCTCCTTGACCCCCATAAGCTTGTAGCCATAACATAGTGCAGAATGTATTCAGTCCAACTTCAAAAGTCCCCATTGTCTATAACAGTCTCAAACTTGTTTAAAAGTCCAAAGTTCCAAGACTTCTGAGATTCATGCAATCTTTTTACTGTAATCTCTGTAAAAGCAAAATAAAAAAGCAGATCACATGCTTCCAGCATATAATGGTACAGGATATATATTGTCATTCCAAAAGGGAGCACAGTGAGGAAATATTGGACCAAAACAAGACCAAAAACCAGCTGGGCAAACTTCAAACCCTGCATCTCCATGTCTGGTGTCAAAGAGCTCTTTGGATCTCCAACTCCTTTCAGCTTTGTTGACTGCAACGTACCTCTTTCTCTTGGGCTGGTTCCACTCCCTGTTTGCAGCATTCCTCAGCAGGTATCCCACAGTTCTGGCATATCCAACATCTTGGGGTCTCGAACACAATCCAAGCTTCACCTTCACAGTTTCACTTATGGTCTCTCTAGGCCTCCATGCAGGGACACCCCTGACTCATATCTGGCCTCAGTGGCTTTCCTTAGTTGCAGAGGGAGATTCCATAACCCCTTTCTTCTATCCTTGACTCTAAACTCAGAAACACATGGCCAAAGCTGTTGCTGCTTTGCTGGGGCTGGAACGTGGTCCCCTTGTTCAATTATGTCTTCACCAGCTTTTTGTTTCTGATGGTTTCCTTTATTGCCTAAGCATGGCTGTCCTGGAACTCACTCTGTAGACCTAGCTGGCCTTGAATGTAGAGATCCACTTGCCTCTGCTTCTGGAGTGCTGGGATTAAGGGTCTGGACCATCTGACCTGGTCCTAAGTTTTTCTTTAATTCCTTTTCACAAATTGTAAACTTAGCTGGGTGGGGTCTTGCCCTAAAGTCACCACTCCCTTTATTCTATCTAATATCAGGCTTTCCTTTCATCTGTTTGTTTCTTTGAACACAGGATTTAGCTCCATTTCACTTTCTGGTGCCCCCTTTCCCTTTGAACTGTCCATTTTGTATTTTCACTTGCTCAGCTTGCTCTTTTTCATTATAGATCTTCGTAAGAGTGAACACTAGTAACCACATGATAGAGTCAATAATAGGCTGTTTTGAAATTTCCTCTGCTAATGGAACTAATCCAGAATTCTTCACTTTAGCCTCAGGCAGACTTTTGGAATAAGAGCAAAAACTAGCCACATTTTTTGCCAAAATATCACAAAACATCTCTAGGCCACATGCTAAAATTCTTCTCCTCTGAAACCTCTTGAGCCAGGTTGCCAGAGTTCAAGTCACCCTCAGCACCACTGTCTTCCATGTTCCTATTATTATGGCCCATTAAGTCCCATTTAAAGTGTTCAACTGCTTTTCTTTTCTTTTCTTTTTTTTTTTTTTTTTAGGGTTTCTCTGTGTAGCTTTGCGTCTCTCCTGGAGCTCACTTGGTAGCCCAGGCTGGCCTCGAACTCACAGAGATCCGCCTGGCTCTGCCTCCCGAGTGCTAGGATTAAAGGCGTGCGCCACCAACGCCCGGCGTTCAACTGCTTTTCTAATCAAAAGTCCCCAAATCCACATTCCTCCAAACAAAAGCATGGTCAGGCATATCACAACAATACCCCAGTCCCTGGTACCAACTTGTCTTAGGGTTTCTATTGTTGTAAAGAGATAACATGACCACAGCAACTCTTATAAAGGAAGACATTTAATTGGACTGGCTTACAGTTCAGAGTCCATTGTCATCATGATGGGAAGCGTGGTGGCATGCAGGCAGACATGGTGCTGGAGAGTACTATGTCCAGATGTGAAGTCAGCAGGAAGAGACTGCCAAACTGGCCCTGGCTTGAGACCTCAAAGCCTGTTGCATAGTGACACACCTCCTCCAACAAAGAAACATCTATTCTAATAAGGCCACACCTCCTAATAGTTCTATTCCCTATGACTAACCATTTAAGCACATCAGTCCATGGGGACCATTCCTATTCAAACAACTACAACATGTAAGAAAATTTCAAAGTATAAATAAAAAATATTCTATTAAAAAAAGGAAAATTGGTGAGATTAGTCTTAAACTGTGTTTTCTTTAGCCTAATATAGTCAAATATTACTTCAACATCTAACAAATTTTAAAATTGAGATATTAAGAAAATGAATCAGTAGAAAGGTTAGTTGAAAAGATAAGCAATATTAACAAATCATTA
>CABHPQ010144003.1:0-27383 GCA_902168405.1 Peromyscus aztecus
ACCTGGCTTCTATCTCACTCCTGCCTATCAATCCAGCTCACCTGACAGGTACAGACTGACAATGTGACACCAGATTTGAATCCTTGTTCCTCTACTGCCAATTAGGCAGTCTTGGGGAAATCACTTTCATGTTCATGGCCTCAGTATCTTCTTCATCTTTAAAATGGAGATGATAACCAACCGATCTTGCCTCATAGGTCCATCAAGAAGATGATAATGTATGTAAAATGGTTGGTCACAACAGAGTCTGATCTATATAGATAGTTTCTAAAAAATTATTGTCCTCTGTCTGTAAGTTTATTCCAAAGCTGTACCTTGCCAATGACTTTATTAGAAAGCTCGTCTGGCCACCGTCTTCCTCTGGTGTCAAGCTGAATTTGGGGAACACCTCTCACTAAGTGCTCTGAGCACAGGATCTGAAACATGGCAGAGCATCCACATCCGACTCTGATGTCCATGGCTTGCCTAATGCACACCTGTCTGGCTAGTGCTCCAGCCTGGCCTCTGCCCTAGAAATGCTCATGTCCACCTCCCAACATACTATTTCTTGTTAAAGGCCAACCCCAAATGCCATTTCATTCTTTAAAAGTTTTTTCTTTGAAGATTAACCTCTACTTTCTACAGACTCTCAAAGAATTCTTTGCAAAAAAAAAAGCCATTTTCATTAAAAGCATTTGTGACTGTTTTGACTTTCATTACACACATACACACTTTAAAAAAAGGAACTGTTTCTAAATCATGTCTGTACCCAGTGATATACCTCAATCAGTACTTTACAGACCACTGCACATAATTATTTAAGTTGGATCAAAAAGAGAAAAGATAATTGACATGTAGGATGCTACAACTCATATCTGTTACATACAAATTTAATTTTAATTAATTTATTAAATTTCAATTAAGCTTTTTTTTCTCAGAATTACCCTTGAGTGTTAAGTACTTGCTTGAGCTTCAATATTTAATTACAAGCTTCAAAATCTCCTTTTTATGCCTTAACACATTGTGCATACAACAGGCGCTCAGAAAACATTTGCTTAATTTAATTACTGAACTGTTTCTCTCCAGAAAAGTTCAAGAAACTAGGTCAAGCTAAGGGTTTCACTTCCTTGGGATGATAAAGATAAGGGGAAGAAAGGCAGACTAGGTCCTTTTGCTCTTTCTGGTTGTCATGGGAACACAAACATCACTTCCAGACTACCATTGGCTTTCTCCCATCCCACTTCCTGCTAGAATCTGTATGTCAAGGCCTGGATTCCCAGAGCTTCACTCCCAGATAAGGTAAACAAGATGTCAACCTAGAGGCCAGGCCTTCAGCAGGTGGGAAGGAGCTTTCTCTGTGGGAAACATCAGCTAGTGTATTTCAGCTAAGAAACTTCTCCTAAGATGGTATGTTACATGGAGAGAAGTGAGGAGCCAGAGAAGAGAGTCCCTGAAACTTATTCTCCAAATAACAAGGTGGAAATCAGACAAGTGAAAAATCCTGTAAACCAAAGTGTATGTGATTCATTTAATATTTTGTTGGTTGGTGGTTTTTCATCAGGCTTTGATAGAGTGCCCTGCCACCATCTAGTTTGGTCTCAAACCAAGAACTAGGTAGTAAGTATCCAGGGATGTAATGGGAAACTCTAACATTTGGCTTTCTAAGAGGAAGATCCTGAATACTTAGCAGTTTCCATGAAGTTAATACTATCATATGGCCAAACTGAAGCTTTCAACAGACTGTCAGTCAACTCAAGGCTGTGAAAAGATTCACTCAGCAGGACTAGTACTGGCTGGCTTTGGAGCCTCTCTATATTCTCTACAGTTCCACAGAGTCTGGGAGGTGCTGTTAGCAAATAACTAAAAGGGACAAGAATCATCTTAAACATACATTTTGGTGGTCTGATGCTTTATTTTTAATATAGAAAGCAGCATGCATATAAACACACATATACATGCACTTACATACACGTACACATGTACACACACTCTAAAGGAAGGGGAAGCTTAATGTAAGAAGCCAGCTGTGAATTATATCAAGATCTACATAGCCTGAAAACACACAAATCTTGATGGAAACTGACCATATGTTCTGAATCTAGATTATGAGTAGACTATGACAGCTCACATCTTTGTTAGAGATAATAGTTACCTGTTTATCCAATCAAACCTGAACAGAATTGAGTGCAAGCAATCTTGGAAGTCTCTATCAATCATACCCGCTAGCATGCTTCCTCTAACTCCTGGCCAAGACTTTTCCAAAGGTTCGATTCAAATGAGTGCTTCAAGATGCATTTTAAAGACGGCAGAGCCACAAGATGGAGAAAGTACAGGCCCCACAGTCACCAAGGGAAGGCTGCTCTTCCACAAGGAACTAAAAGGAACTCCTGCTTGGACCTGAGGCGAGAAATAAAGTACAGTCATAAGGCCAGGCATGTTGTTGCAGGTGGATCTCTGGGAGCGTGAGACCAGCCTGGTCTACATAGTGAGTCCCAATCTAGCCATGGCTACATAATAGCCATGTTTAAAAAAATTATAGCCACATATGAACTATGAAATGATTTGTTCATATGAGCATTTGTGTTAGCAACTAGAGTTAATGGGTACACTTGGGAATTCCTGCCAAGGGAATCACTTGTACTCTGAAAAAGCTTACAGGTCCCATATCCGGAAGAGTTAAAACCAGAGGCTTGGGGGAAAACTGCAGACGCTTGATGCTCAATAGAAGCATTCTTCACTCAGACTTGGCTACAATGTGTGCTTTCATTAAATGCTTTTGTCTTGCTTTTGTTTCATTTTATACTTTTTAAAGGATGATCATCAGGCTAGCTCCTCCATGTGAGACAAGGAAGGAGAAATTTAGGAAGATTCTGAGAGGCCCAGGGAATGTGAGCAATACCATGTCTTCCCATAGTGTTGGATCCCTCTGTAACTGGAGGACAGACGAAATCCTTTCTCCCTTAAGTTGCTTCTGTCAGAGTATTTTCCTAAGACAGAGGGCATCCTGTAGCAAGAGGAAAGAAGCATGTGCATGTATATGTTTCTTCTAGTCTGTCTTTTACATAAAAGTATTCAATGATGAGACTCTACTGCAACCCACTGACCTAATCCTATGCACCTCCCCAGAGATCCTAAAAGGATTAAGTCTCCAAACTTTTAATACCTTACCATATGAATTAAATTTTAATACATGATGCCCTGGGGAACACACTCAAATCATATTCAAAGCGTAGTTCTCAGTGACAGTAAAAACTGATAACATAGTAATACATTTTAATTACCCTTCATTGTATTTACAAGCTGGATTTTTCAATCAAATATTTTTAAAGTCATATTTTAATGTTCTCAAATCTTATTAGAATAATTTTATATTTATTTTCCTAAACGTGACAAAACAGGCTCATCATAGAGCATACTGAGTTGGCTTGTGTGCCCCAGTTTGCACAACAATAAAGTTAGTATATATTCCACTATGTACAATATATATTATAGTTATATGCCATAATATAACTAACATTATTTATTATACTTGTACTGCATTAAATTTATTTTCACAGTCTGCCAGTATCAACACTAATCAGTGTCCTGAAGTAATTGTGACCTATATATAAGTCACACTATTTCATACAAAACCATCCTAGGCAGAAGAATGTTCAATGAATAAGTAAATACACAGTAAAAGTAATTGTCTGGGGGCCAGCTGGGATTTCCTTGGTGTTATACCTTTCTGAAAAAAAACTCACAGGCACCTTTTCTCTTCCATGTGTTAGGGGAACCTACTGAAGCCAGGGCTGTCATAGCAAGCTATCTCCTGGTTGGAGAGTCAACAGCACTTTTTTTATGAAGATAAATTTTAGTGCCACATCACAGAACAAGAGTAGCTTGTGGTGGGTGTTAGCTTGAAAGTGGCCATCTCCCTTTACTCAAGTCCTATTTCCCTTTGAAGTTTAGCTGACTAGCCACAGAGTATGCCCTCTGCCCAGAAGACTCTTCTATCCCAGAGAAGTGACCTGTTTAATCAGAAAGCCATGGAACACTAGGGACGAGTCACCACTTGGAAGCTTTCCCGTCATCTCCAGGTTATGAGAAAGGTCTCTGAGCTCTCCAGGCATGTCAGGCTCTGTGAAGACCAGTCAGCTCACCAGTGCCCTGGAAAAGCACCTTGGAAAGCCACTAAGAGCTGAGGGGGGGGATAATGAACGATCTTCTTTTGGTCATTTTTCTAAACAGCAGATGTAGGTGTGGAGAAACAACAAGCGCTCACATGCACGGCATTAGTCGCTCTGACCAAATGGCCTAGCAAACAGTTCAGGGAGGGCAGATCCATGGGCCACCATTCCTGTGTTTCCAGTCCATGGTCTCCTGGCCTTCTTGCTTCCAGATCCGTGGTGGGGCAACACTTCATAGGAAGGAGAAGATGGTGGCCCACAGCTGTCTACAACTCCAGTTCCAGGGTATGGATCTGTTGCCCTCTTCTGGCCCCCACAGGCACTGCACACACCTGATGCACATGTATAAATGCAGGCAAACAATCACAGACATACAATGAAAATCGTTGTAAAAAAAATAAAAATAAAAAAGATGTCATCACATGTGGCCTACTCCAACTTACCAAAATATAATTTATTGCTGTTTAAGGGTGAACTTTTGCATTCCTGAGCCTGAGTGCAAGAAGTCCTGCAGACCACCTTGGAGGCAACCCACAGCTCCCAACTGCGTGAAAAACGAGGTGCCACTCCCTCTAGCCTGTGCGAGCCGAGCGTCCCACCAACAGAGACAACAGAGAGGGAAGGAGGAGGGAGTAGCAGGCATAACATGATGCGGGCTTCTAGTATCGCGGGGTTTGATTCATTCTCACGTCAATGAAGATTAAGTGATATGGGTGCACGTAGAGAGTGAGATAAAATATTGTCTAATACGAATTCCACCTGCAGGTGTAGCATAGGAGTTGATCTTCTCTCCTTCAGTGAGTGTCACTAAAATTAAGAGGCGGAAAATGACACAGGCACACAATTCAGCCACACGAGAAGGACCTCCTAGAAGGAGACCCATGCCAAGGGTCAATGAAACCAGTCCTAGAAACAACATCCCCGAGAAGTGGGGGAAGCGCATGGGAGTCCTTGAGAGAAAGCCTCGTGGATGAAGCTCCAACTGAGCCCCCCCCCATCCCATCTGTGCCCCTTAGTTCTCAAATGTCTGTGCCAGTCAAGGGGTGCTACCTGATCCTGAATTCTATACCTGCCCTATTCATTGAACACTTCCAAAAGGTCAAGGGCTCAGAGAACTTGACAACCCAATAAAAGACTGTCTGAAACAATTCAAAATGCAGCACAGCAAAGCATTATGATATGATTTCTGATCGACCATACGAGTGGAGTTGGTTTTCAATCTTCATACAACCTCACTACAATTAAGACATTAAAAATCATAAAACTCATGACAATTAAAAGGAAAACACTCTCTCTCTCTCTCTCTGTCACACACACACACACACACACACACACACACACACACACACACACACCAAGAACCCACGCAAGGGCACCTGAGGAAGTCTAAACTAATCTCTTTTCTCCATGTCAGAGAGAAAATGAAAGGGTAGCAGCTAAGAAAACAAGACATTTTCCTAGGTCTATAACTAAAGCTAGGTAAGTACAGTAGGGGGGTGGAGTCACAGGATAGTTTGGGGGCTATGGTGTAACTGAAGGACATTTCCACAGGGACTGATAAGCCAGTTTGAGAGAGCAGAGTTTGGGGAGAAGATCTGGGGTGAAGCTGATGTGGATAGGAATCAGTATTTGAATGTGAAAAAAGGCAGGCAACAGAAAGGTGGGGAATCCATGAAGATAGAAAATTAGACAACATGAATTTCGACCTATAGAGATCACGGGCTGCGCTGCAAACAAATCAAAGTAGTATTTATTGATCTTTCAAGTTTTAGAATCCACCTTTTGACAGATTAAAACAAGATGCCAAAAGCCTCGTTATAAAAAAAGCAAAGAGACGGCGCACATGGCAGTACCCCAAACCTAATTTTAAAAAGTCAAGACTCTAAAAGGTAGTTCTTATGAACGGAAACGCATTCCAACAAATCAGCAAAGACGGTGGCGACCTATTTGATGTGAAGGAAGTATCCAGAACACACAGCACAAGGACAGAGAGGTCTTAGAAGTGTTCATTGATATTGGTACTTTCAAAGTATTCCAATATTATTTCCTTTAAAATTAGTAAAAATTTAAATGAAATAATATTGTAAATGTATAATTTCCTCTTCAGCAACTTTCCAGGTAAATTAGTGTCTGTGGAGTGATTTGGGAAGTGACTGTTTAGAACCGGAGTGACTGACAGCCGTGTTCCCTGCTTGTTTGGTAAGTTAAGTTTTATTTGAACATGGCTGTGCTTGTGTTTGCTGGGTGCAAGGCTGTTTCTATTGTAGAAAACCATACAGCCTGCAGAGGGTAAGCTGTTTACTACCTTTGCAGGAAAGGTTATGGATCCCTGGTTTGTAACATAGATAGTCTAAAAAAAAGATATCTGTTGTCAAGAATCACTTTCCAAGTGAGGCTCTCCCCACCCCCCAACACAGGGCTCCCTTACTAAGAATAGGTGTGACATGCCTCAGGACTTAATGTCTACTACTGGCTTCTTTGAAGGGTGTCAGTGGTACTCATGGGAGATCTCTCTGTACATGGCAATCTCCAGTCTAAGCCCTTGCATTTCCACATGCTGGGGGATTTCCTAGGAATAAACAAAGAGCATTCTCTACATGTTCACCTCAGAGTGAATGTTGCCTGGATCTCAGCGTGGATCACCTAGCATGAGGATTCAGCAATTCCAAACCAAAGACTACTCAGATGAGAATAAAGACATCCCACAGATACTTTTTAAACAAAAACAGAGATGCCAGCCTGAAAGCCGTTTCCTTCATCTTTTTCATCACAGTTCTTTGGATATGAAGGACAATCCTTTAAATTTCCTGAAGGGGGCCCTTAAAGTGGCTTACTGGGTAAGGCACCTCCTATGACCGGAGTTTGGAGACCTGAGTTTACCCTCCAGAACCTACAAGGTAGAAGGAGAGAACTGACTCCTACAAGTTGTCCTCTGACCTCCACATATCCTACCCCATGTACACAAAGTAAAATAAGCACAATTGTTTTAAATATTAAATATAAATAAGTAAATTGCATCATGGTAAACTCGATTTATAGAAAGAACAGACGTGAAAGAAACTTGACTGATGATGGCCAAGGAAGCCATTTTTAAAATAGCAGTGTTCCTCCTCAAGGCCAAGGGCTGACTCCGCTGAAAGTGAAGGTCAAAGTTGAGAGTGAAGGTCAAACCAATCACACCCCTCAGCTTGCCTTCTCTGTACAAGAGCAATCTTCCAGCAGCACCTCCTGCTTTTTAGTATTTAGCAGGAAGTTTCCAGGAAATGTCTAGGGAAAAGGCCACAGCCCTGATGTGGGCAAATCTTGGAAGTGGAATCTCAACCTGGTTTTAAAGAAACTAACTTGAAGCTGTCTATGAAGGTGTTTTTTGTTGTTGTTGTTGTGTGGTGGTATTGTGTTCCCCAAAATATTGTGTACCTTAATAAACTTATCTGGGGTCAGAGACAGAACAGCCACAATATTAAACATGAGGATAGGCAGTGGTAGCACACGCCTTTAATCCTAGCATTCCAGAGACAGAAATCCCTCTGGATCTCTGTGAGTTCAAGGCCACATTGGAAACGGCCAGGCCTGGTGACACACGCCTTTAATCCCAGGGAGTGGTGGTAGAGAGCAGAAAGGTATATAAGGCGTGAAGAAACTCGAGGCATTTGGCCTGGGTAGGCATTTTGGTCTGGAGAAGCATTTGGGCTGGTTAATCATTCAGGCTTCTAGCAGCAGTTCAGCTGAGAGTCATTCAGATATGAGGACATAGAGGCTTCCAGTCTTAGGAAGCAAGACCAGTTGAGGATCCGGCGAGGTGAGATAGCTGTGGCTTATTCTGTTCCTCTGACCTTCCAGTGTTCACCCCAATACCTGGCCCAGGTTTGATTTTATTAATAAGAACTTTTAAGATTCATGCTACATTGTTGTTTTGGGTTTTTTGGGTTTTTTTGTTTTTGTTTTTGTTTTTTTTGAGATCCTTTCTAGATTTGTAGCTTGCTTTCTCACTTATTAACTATCAGGTTTCCTGTAGTCACAAACATGACACTCTATACATTGTTAATGTCTTCGGCATTTGAGTTGTTCCTATGACTAGAACTAGATCATAGAAGAGGTTGTTTTGGGAGTCGTGGTTAACAGATCTCTTAGTTGACCTCCAAGGAATGACAGAAATTTGCACTGTTCCTAACAGCACCCCACTGTGCCATGTGTGATCTCCTGGTTCACCCTAGCTCAGCAGCATCCATCTCCAGTACCATTGTTCTAGGGACTCTCGAAGTGGCTCCTAGTCTCTCGAGTGCTTTGCTGGATGCTCTGTCTGAGGCCTCTGTTGAGAGCACTTGAAGTCTGACACCAGCAAGAAAGAGGCCATTCAGAACCGAATCACATCTCTTCTAAGAATTTCTCATGCATGGTCTTATTTAATCAGCACAACCACCTTAGAAGGTTTTTTGTTTTTGTTTATGTTTTGTTTTGTAAATTAGCCCCTCTAGCTTATAGATGAGAGAACTGAAGTATTCCGAGATATGTACATTGTCCAAGCCTACCAAAAAAGTCTAGGAAAAAGCAGGGTCCAAATTCAGACAGTCTAGGTCAATAGTCCTTCAGAATCCCTTATCACCTGGCTTAGTCACCATTCCATTGCTATGAAGACACCATGACCAAGGCAGCCTACAAGAGAACGCATTAATCAGGGGCTTGCTTACAGTTACCGTTTACCAACACAGCACGGAGTGTGGTGGCAGGCTGGCAGGCAGGCCGGCATGGAACAGGAGCAGGAGCGAAGACCTTATATTCTCATCTGCAGGCAGGAGTCCAAGAAGGTGACTGGGTCTGGGCTGGGTTTTTGAAATCTCAAAACCCATCCCCAGTGACACACCTTCTCCAACAAGGCCACACCTCCTAATCCCTCCTAAACAGTCCACTAGGTGGGAACCAAACATTCAAACACTTGAGCCTATGGCAGTCATTCTCATTCAAACCACCACAGCTCACAAGACACTATACAACCCGGTAATCACCCACATACTGTAATGAAGAAGATCCACCTTGAGACTAGACAGAACACCATATCTTGCTGACTCAGGAAAGGGTGTGAAGTTCCTCAGAGGTGAGCTTACATGACTACAATTAGCCAGGAATGTTCCAGAAGCTGTTCTATTTTCAATCAAAAGCTATATCTGCTCATCTCTTCCTGTACATGTAGTGTTCATGAATGATAAGGTATCACTTCCCTGTATCACACCAATCTACCACTGCCCACAGCCTGTTCACGTGAGCTTCGGCAGTTAACACCACTGAGATCACGGCAGATGAGACATCTGGTCCGGAGTCATGGAGTCTCAAATCCTAAGAGATGAGTGAGCAATACGTACAAAGCCCTGGCTCCTAGGGCCCATTACTCAGCAGTTGTGAGCCCTTGGGTGAGATGTTTAATCTCTATGAACTTCAGCGTTTTTATCTGTGAAGCTGGAATTAAAAAATCCTGTGACTATCCCTAAAAATCCACAGGGTCAATATAAGTGTCTAGGCTAACAGGCTTAGAAGAGGGTAGAGCACATGGTAAATCTTTGCAAAACTGAAGTTATTATTTTCAGATGTGGAAAATGTTACTCCCATCTGACAGCATCTTGAAAATCAACACGATTTGTGGTCTAAACTCTTTTAAAATTACTTTCAGAAACATAATATAAAGATGTACCCAAAGATTAAATTAAACACATTCATCCTTTTAAAGAAAATCAATGCTAATACACAACAGTATTAAAATTTTAATATCACATCTGTAGACCTTAGGGAAATGTAGTTACTATGAAAAAGAACTAATGCTTCATTATTTGTCACCAAAACATGTTAATTATCAGTATGAATGTATATCTAAATATTGATTTCAGTATTAATAATCATAGTTAATGTATATTTCAACAATAATTCCTGAGTTAAACTAAAGAAATAGACATTTCTCTTGATATATGGTGTGAGGATGCTCTTGTTACCATAATGCTAACTGTGGTTCTACAGTAGAGCAGGATAGCCAGGAAAATGGTGTGAATGCAAAGCCCTGAGTAGAGCAGGCTAGCCCTCCCTGTACCTTCCATCTGAAAGACCCAAAGCTGGTGAGAAGATGGTCTACAGGCCACAGTTCTGACCACATTATATTGCAGATTCAGTCAGAAGTTCCTTAGGCTAGTGAAGTGTAAGAACTTTGCTTGTACATCAGACAGATGTGGGGTTAAATCTGATACTAGTCACCAGCCACGAAATAATGAGCCAGGCCTTTAACTCCTTCTGAGTCCAAGTTTTCTAGTCCATCCATGGAGAACTCATGTCACTGGGCTGCTACAAGGATGAAACTACCTTAGGTAAGTACAGTGCTTAATAGCAACACATCTGGAATATTATTGATATCGTCTATATTCCCAAAGTTAATATGAGAACTGTACCAAGTATACACTATTTTGTTCTCTCTCTCTCACACACACAGTTTGTAGGCATCTCAGATGGTGCTCTTAATGTCACCATCCCTGTGGGCCAGTGAGACTGTTGATCACTGCCAAAGCACGACAACTTTCTACCAATGATTACATGAGTTACCCTCTCCCCCACTCAGCATAGATTTGCTGGAGAATAAGTTGTAGGGCTAGAAGGAATCCTCCAGTCTATAATCAGCATCTTCATTTCTGGTACAGAATAAAGCCTTTGGCTATCATCAAAATAACATTTTCTTTGAGGCACTAGTCCAAGATCTCCATAACAGAGATTCACAAGCAGGAGAAACAGAGCCAGTGTGCATATTTATAGGTCACTGCCTTGGTACATGGCCAAATGGATTTTTGTAGCCAAGATCTCTGCCAAAGGGACTATCTGTGGGTTTTCTTAATGCTATCTCAAAACCTTTTAAAATAATAAATAGAAACGAAAAAAAAAATAGAGGCATCAGAATGGTGATTTGGAACTATCCTCTGATGCTTGTGAACCAGCGCTGCTCAGCCCAAGAGGACAAGTGACAATTGTCTTTCCTGTGTAAGACATTGAGAAAAACTAGAACATAAAACTGGGAGTGATTGAGGGGAGCAGGGTGGTGGCTCTGCATGGTTAGAGACCTGAATTTAAAGCAGTCCTGAAGCACTGTTCTTAGGGACACCAGTAGAGTGATCTAGGCTGGCTCCCCAAGGCTGGGCCATCCTGCATCATGTCAACAGAACACACACATTGAGAGACCCCTTTCTCCGACATCTTCCTGCTAAAAACTAGCAAACCAAGAAAAAAACAAACAAACAAATAACAAGGGTGATACTCCGAAAAAAAATGTGTCCTTTTGCCTGGAGAGATGGCTCATCACCTAGGAACACTTCCTACTCTTGCAGAAGACCCTGGTTCATTTCCCAACACCCACAGGGCAGCTCACAGCCCTCTGTAACACCAGTTTAGGGGATTTCACACCCTTTTCTGGCTTCTGAACATACCAGGTAAGCACGTGATGCCCACACATACACTTTGCCAAAAACACTCATTATCTACAGAATAAAAATAAACAAATATTTAATAAAAATAAATGATTACAATAAAACCATTACTTCCTAAATTGTGAAAGCAGGGTATTTTTCATGGTTTGTTAAGGCATGGGGACAGAGAAGCTGAAGGTTATACTGATTCATGAAATGTTAGCAACTGGCCAACGTGTCCTTGAATTTTCCGGGTCTGAGAAAGGAGAGCCCCCTGAATGTTCCCTGCATTCTCGCTGTTTTCCACAGAAAGAGACTTTCCTTCCTTTCTGCTCTTTCCCTGGGGAATAGGGGTTACATAGACTTTGTAACTAGCAGAGAGATGTGAGAGAATCAAAGAACAGACACTTCGGAGTCACCCAGGAGAACTTCAAACGTGAGCGCTTCCAAACAGTCACCACTACAAAATGCCCCATCTCTCCAAATCCAGAACTTCTATCTTGGGAACGATCAGGTCAGGAGAAAAAAAAACTAAAACAAAAACAAACAGGAAGACACACCTCTTGCAAACCAAAGGCAAGAGGAGGTCAGAGTCCAGGCAGGTTGAAAGAAACCCCATAGAAGAGCCAATGAGGAGCTGGAACCCCCTACATCCCACTGCCAGCTGGACCCTGTCACTAGAGCTCCTTCCCAGATTGCTGAGCGAAGCCTTGGGAACTCCACCTGGCAGGCAAGGTGAGGCCTGGGAATGCAGGAACAACCGCCAGAAGACTGTGGGGGCAACCCGACACTGCACTGAGAGTCTTTGGAAGCGTCCCATGTCCTTTAGACCGGTATTGCTGGGGTGACATGAGGGGAGTCACAGCAGGGCATTATCCAGGCAGGCTGAATGGGAGGCCCATTCCACAAACCAGGCTTTGCTAAATTCTGTCACCATGTCTGTCGTCTAGAGGATACGATCGGCTTCACCTGTGTATTTGATCATGAACTCACCTTCTCAGCCAAATTCTACTCTGTGTTCTGAACTGTGGGAAAGAGCCCTAGCATTAGTGACTCCAGCTAGGGAGTCAGATACACCCCTCTGCTTGAAAACCAATCTTGAAAAACTGGCCTGAAAACCCCTGTTGGGCAACAGACAGGTGCCTGGAGAAAGACACCCTCTCCTCTCTTCAAAGAGGTTCACGTTGAGTAATTTCACTTAACACCAATCCTCTGTAAAGAAGCCCTCTACTGCATCCTCAACCTTTGTAGCCTCGCCCTGTCACACACTGTTTAAAGGCCTGACTTTTACACCTTTTGTGGCATGCAAAGGACCCCACACACCGTCCTCAGGCTCTGGCCAGTGTAGACAGACACTCAGGATTCTGGGAGCGGGCACTCAAACCAGTAAAGTCCGGTTTTCCACAGATTCAGGCGTGGGTGGGTGGGGGCAGAGAAAACGCACTTTGAGAGACAGACAAGCAAAGCCACAGAACACCGACCCTGAACAGATGGCAGGACTCAGCCCCAAGTAGGGTAAGAGAAGAGGAGGGCAGAGAAGATCTTCAAAACCTTCTTTCCTTGAAATCTGAGAGCATCACAGCCTGCCTATATAATATATATATTAGGTCCAAACTTCACGAATAAAAAACCTAGGCCACGGCAGAATGGTAGCATGAAATATTCCTTTAATAAATTAAAGGGTACAGACTCTACCTTCCCATCCTTAATCATAAAATTCAAGCAAAAAGTTGATTGATTTATTTTTTATTTTGTTATTCTATGTGTCCACAAAGTGTGTGAGTGTGGACATGTACACGACACAGCACATGTATGTGGGAGTTAGAGAACGACGTTAGGAGTCAGTTTTTCCCTTCCGTGTTTACCTGCGTTCTGGAGACCCAGCTCATGTCATGCTTTCATGACATGTGCTATCACCTGTTGAGACATCTCACCATTACTGAAGAAGGTAAGCTTTTGGTAATTTTTTTTTAAGATTTATTTTATATTCATGTGTCTGTGTGTGAGCCCATATGTGTGCAGGGGCCCATGGAGACCAGAAGGAGGCACCGGGTACCCAGGAGCTGGAGTATAGATAACTGTGGGTACATGGAACCGAACTCCGGTCCTCTGAAGGAGCATCAAGTGCTTTTAACTCCTGAGCTGTCTCTCCAATCCTTAAAATAAATGTATTTGATAATGTGCTATTTTTACCCAAGAGAATCACAGAGACTGAAATGACTGAGCAATGCTCAGCCCACTGAGCTTGTTAGCAGCACTAGTACACGTTAGCCTGCTTGACTTCAACCGTATTTACACAAAGAAAAGAGGCCGAGAATACAGGAACACAGAGATGGTGTGGGGGAATAAAAGAGATGAACTCCTTTAGGAAAAGAGATGGATTTAAAAGTTTGCAGTTACAGCATCATGACTGAGCCCCTTTGACACCCAGGGCTGTTTCTTCCTTTCTAAGATGAGGGCTGAGGTGCCGTGTACACAGTATGTGTGACTGATGGACGCCAAAACAATCATCAGTTACCATGTAGGCTGGCTCCCCCAAGGCTGGGCCGCCCTGCATCATGTCAACAGAACACACACTCTGAGACACCCCTTTCTCCGACATCTTCCTGCTAAAAACTAGCAAACCAAGGAACACAACATTCACTTGTAGTCTGTTAGATGTTAATAAAATGAAACAGTCCTTTCTTTATTATTAGGCAGACAGTAAGGTTCTATCTTAGTAGTTCTAAATCCTGGCTTTACATTAGAATGTTCTGGAGAATTTTCTTTTCTTCTTATTTTTCCTTTATTCTTAACAGGTGTATCCTAGTGTCTGGGGAAGGGTCTCACAGTAGCTGTGATCTGGTGCAGTGTGAGCTCTGAGAAACAGTATCCCAGGTGTTTTTGTGCTTTATGGAAATTGAGTTGGAGCAAACTGGTTCTACTAGAGAATGGACATTTAGAGCTGCCCCGATGTATCCTTTAACTTCAAGAGCAGGAGGGCACTGCCATGGCCTGTCTTACCATTCCCGGGAGATATTTGGTGTCGCCTGTGATTACAAAAGAGAAATAAAGAATTTGATATTTCCTTGTTCCCTTTGCTAGGAAGTGACAGGAAACATGTCCAGTGACGACCCAGTGACACAGCACTTCTGAACTGACGTGGACGGCAGGGACGAGGCACAGACACCAGGATGACTCATGGTTCTCCAAGCCTCCTCCCTCTTTCTGAGCCCCATCCACTACAATAACCCATGGGTCCACATCACAGTACTTAAACACAAACTGTGAATAGGGGAAGAATGTGAAATGCCTTTGCTTGTCCCATGAAAGCTCATGAGTACTTGTGCGGCAGAGGTGTGGATGGGAGGTTAGTCAGCTATCTCTGGAGGAAGCCTCAGTCTTCTCATACTTTACAGTGTAAGCCATTCTTCTATTGTCTATGAAGATAAGAATATATACTTCATTGAAACATGAAGTTTTAGAGGCATAAATATCACTGGAGAGAAAGTAATAGCTTGACATTTGTCCTGGATCCATTGATATCACCTGGTTGCAAAGATGAATTAGAGCCATGTAAAGTTCTTCCTCCACATGGTCGTGTGGGGATGCAGCGCTGTATTGAAGAGCTCTGGGTACCACTTCCTTGTCATGGGGAGCACTGGTAAAAAGCAATTGCTACAGAAGTGTCAGGATGCTAGAATTTTACCACATGCATTCAGACCTACTCACGTGGTTGCTGCTAGTGAGATCACGTGGTGACTAGCCACGGGTCAGAAAAGCTGCTGCACATCACAACGTTGTTCTCATAGCAAAACATGCCTAGGGCAGGGGATGCAGCCCAGTTTCGGGAGTACCCAACTGTATCTATGAAGCCCTGGGTTCCAGCCCCAGCAAAGTATAGACCAGCTATGGTGGTACATGGGTATAGACCAGCTATGGTGGTACATGCCTTCTATCCTAGCCCTGAGGGATTACAGGCAGGGGATCAAAAGGTCAAAGTCATCCTCAGCTACCTAGCAAGTTTGAGGCTAGCCTTGTATACATAAGAGCTTGTCTCAAAGAAGAAACAAACAAACAAATAAATCCATATCTATTTTATAATAAATCTCTTTGTGGTATTGCTTCCAAGAATATGCTGAAGCAGGAAGCAGTCTCCCCCACATCCCACAGGATGGTTGAGGTGACACCGGCTATCATATGCAGTTGAAAATATTTTTAATTTCCTATCCCATCCCAAGAACTGAGCATAATTTCTCTCTTTGTGGAGAAATGTCTCAACTCTGTTAGGTTAAAATAGGATATTAAATTCTATCACCCACGATCCTGTTCAAATATACTATATCTATAATTCAATATGTCTAAAACATGGCCTTAGATCCACCCAATCAATTACTTTTCCAGCTGTTCTTTGGTTTTAATTCAGAGTCTAGAGTAAGAATTTGTAATGTCACTCATGCTGTAGAGGTCTAAAATTTGGTAGTATTCTTGGTCTTGTTGATTATAAAATGGAGTGCCATCTTTAACTTAGAATAATTGCATTGATCTCCTCTAAAAAAATATATGCTATGTCATGTTTTGATATATGGCTTAGAATCTGACTAGGAATTATACCATATTACATGATGATATGGCTTTTAAAAGATTTTGCCTTTTGACTCTAATTATATCTAACATGCAGCAGGTCAAATGGGGTCTGCAATGCTTAGTGTGAGGTTCAGTCACTGTTCACCGCACTAACACTATTTCCCAGGATCAAAGTCATTCAATTTCTTCCTTTATGTTTCTTCTCCTCTTTGTTAATAGTCTTCTCATGATAACTTTTTCCAAGATGGGGCAGTAACTTAAATTATAACGTGCACATTTTTATCATTTTTATCTATAGCACCTCTTAGGAACCACAAGTCAAGAGACATAAAAGGAATCCTCAGACAGAGCTCAGAAGGGAAAAGCGAGAGACTAAAATGTGCTGAAGTATGCCCCAAACAGGAGTTAGGATACAGGGTTCTGAACTGGCCTCCTGAGACTCTCCTCTGGAGTATATATTAAGTCCCTCTTGGCTTAAAAGACCTATAAAAAGATGACCTGAAATTAATGCTCTTAAATTCCTTCACATCTTTATAGGACAGTGATGTTAGAGTCTGATATGATGGGACACATCTACAATACCAGCATCTGGGAAACTGAGGCAGGAAGAACATGTGTTTGGGGCCAGACTGGGCTATAGCAAGTTTGATCCAGCTTAAGCTGAAGAGATAGACCCTGTCTTGTAAGATGGGGTGTGGAAGAAGGAATGGAGGCAGAGAAGAAAGGGGAAAGGCTAAGGTATGAACTTGAGAATTTGGCTTCAATAAGGTCTAAAAACCCCTCCATCTCTCCAGTTAAAATGTTTGGTCCCTGTAAATGTCACTACCGATATGACTTCCTGCCATGACATTCTAGATGTGGCTGCCTGGTGAGATTCTATTTTCATCCTCTCACTAGCCTGACTTTGCCAGGAGCCAGTTTAGTTCTGGAACACTTCAAAAACGTGCCTTTACCACTCAATTTCTAGAGGAGAGACTCAAGTTTAAAGTGTAAGGGGAGGCCTCAATTTTTGAGAAGTAGCTTCATACCCAGCATTCAATTGAGCCCAAGGTTATTCTTCTCTATAGTGGAAAAATCACCAGCCATGCTGGCACGAGCTGTCAGACTGTGGGCTGATGCTTTTAAGACAAAAGCAGAGGAGGATGGGGGAAGAGCTTCTCTCACATTGGGCTCTTGCAAAGGCGTATACTACCCCCACCATTTACACTGGATCCTGCATCCGGGAGCAACTAGTGTGTTGTTGGTGCTCAAAAGATATGTATGGATGAACGGCAGTTATAAAGGAAGTGTTAATGTTTCAGTCTGATCAACTCTGGATGGGAAAAGACATGACATATGGGAAGGACTCAAATCTAAGCAAATTGGGATTCCAATCCCCTGACCATCATTCAGCTACCTTGTTACCCGACAGCTTGTTTTTCTCATTGGTATTACCTGAGTATTAAATGGTACACAGCATATATGGGGCCTGTTAGGACTGGTCCATTCGGTATCTAAGAAGTCCTAGTGACTATTATCAATCAAATATGGCTTTCACTCTGAAGACTTAGACTCCATGTGTTTACTTCTAATAATATCTAATAGCCCTCCAGAAGCAATCTCTGCTTTTAATGTTCAGAGACTTATAAATACAAAAAGCCAGTCTACCAGCGACATGGCTAAGTATTTATTTTTCTGCATCTGAAACTTCCAAACCCTCGTCTTCATCCCTGTTGGAGGAATCACACTATAAACATGAAATACACATACTTTTAGGCAAGAAGGGAAAACATAGTTAGCAACACATCCAGGAGGTACTATGAAACCAGTCAATTCAGTAAAAACATCCAGAGAAGAGAGAAGGCAGTACAGCTTCCATGGCAAACTCCAAGGCCCAAACACCCTGCTTGTTAGTCTATCTGTGTCAAGAGCACTTAGATTTGCTTTCGTTTATGTTTTATGCAGTACTTGAGTCTGGACCTAGTGCCTTGAACACGCCAGGGAAGCACTCTATCCCTGAGCCATACCTTCAGTCCAGTTCTTGTAGGGTTCTGTTCAAATGTACACACTGTCCTTTGTAAGCCTCTTGCTACCTGACCCCTAGGTATGGCCCGGCCCTAAAGATGGTGATATGCACCCTTAACCTTTCATACCTAAGAGACATACTGTTCCACTTCATGGAAAACTGTATAAGTAGATTCTTCATTTGACATGCTTATCACCATCCTTGTATTGTACTTCATACTACAGTTAGTACCACATTCATTACACCTACATGATAAACTACACAAGATACTGCTGGGGGTTTTTCCTATAGAGCCCCATATGTACTTAAAATAACACCAGAGAACGCATGATTGTTTTTATTTACACAGTTCTCTGTGTTTCTTTCTCCTCCAACTCTGTGTGTGTATGCGAGAGAGACACAGAGAGACAGAGACAGAGACACAGAGACCCAGAGAGACAGAGAGGGAGGGAGAGAGTAGGAGGGAAACAGAATGAGAAAGGGACAGAAACAGAGACAGAGAGAAAGCAATAGAGAGAGGGAGGGACACAGAGAATGAGAGAGAGCAGGAGGAAGAGGAAGGGAGAGAGACAGTGACAGAGAGAGGAGGAAGAGAACCTGTGAGTGCTAGTGGGTGTGCCTATTTGTGAGTGTGCAGAGGCAGAGGAGTACCTTTCTCTAACCTGCTCCTATGTGTTTGTGTGAGACAGGGTCCTTCACCAAATCTGGAGTTTACTGACGGGTTAGGATGACTGACCAGTGAGGACCTGGGATCTTTCCACCCTACCTCTCGGCTCTGGTATTATGGGTACACACCACCATGCCTGACTTTTTGTGGGGGCTGGGAGCCAAACTCAGGACCTCATACTTGTGCTTTACCCACTGAACAACATTCTAATGCTCTCAATACCTCCTGAAAAGTCCAGGCTTCCCTTACACTGTTTCCCACCGTTCAATGAAATCTCTTTGACCTTCTGTAGAGAAGACCATCTGCTGTCATTTCTTACTCTTCCTCCCCCTCCGTTCTCAAAGGTGATTATCTCTAGATTTAGATTTTTCAGGATGACAGGACATGGTTTCTCTCTCCTTATCCACCTTTAGAAACACACTTTACTTTGTTCTGGTCTTCATAACTTCCCTAGGGAAGTTCATGACCAACTCAAGTCAGTTACCATCAGTAGAACATGCTATTGCCCTCTTTTCTCCCAGAGGTTTTCTCTTTGGCTTTAGGTTTTGGCAATTTAACTATCACGTGCTTCCGCGTGGCTTTGCCTGTTTGTATTTCATTGAGTATTATCAATCTGTAAATTTATGGTCCTCATGAAGTTGGGAAAAATTTTGGTCACAATTTCAACACTATTTTCTTCTCCCTCATTCCTTTTCTCCATTCCTTCAGAAAAATGAAATGTCCATCAGAACTTAACTTTATTCCTACAACTCTGTGCTTTTCAGAATCCCTTCCCTTCTTACATCAGAAATAATTCCTATTCACTTCTCGGGAGGGATCCTGAATCTTTTTCCTGTGACTTCTATCATTGCACTATTTAAATTTAGTTCTTAATCGTCCAGATACAATTCTTCTAGTTAAGATTCTCCTTTTTTCCCTTCATTTGCTTTTTTGTGTTTGTTTTTGTTTGTTTGTTTGTTTGTTTTTAGAGACAGGGTTTCTTTCTGTAATTGCCTTAGCTGTCCTAGAACTCACCAGGCTGGCCATGAACTCACAGAGATCCGCCTGCCTCTGAGTGCTGGGATCAAAGGTGCTTGACACCACCGCCTAGTTAGAAATTCTCCATTTTTTCTAACGTTTTCTGTTGTTCTACCCAAATCTGTCCTGTTTTCACATATCTGCACAAGAATATTCCTTTGAACTCATTCATGCTCGTTGTTTGAGAGCCATTGGTTAATAGTTTACCATTTGGATGAAGTTAGCTTCTATTTTTATCTTCTCTTGACAATGGGTCATAGTTTTCTAGTTTTTTTTTTTTCTTTTTCAAGTACAGTGATTGTAGATTGTGTTCTGAACATGGTGAGAATTGGTATGGAGAGCAGATTCTGTCATATTCCTTAGAACAGCTTTGGCATCTATTTTGAATAGGCAATTTATGATGTATTATAGAAAATGTCATCTTGCTTTGCTGTAAACAATAGGTCAGATCTGTGTTGGTTACTTTTCTGTTGTTGTGATAAAATATCATGACTAACAGCAACTTACTGAAGAGTTTTTTGGCTTACAGTTCCAGAGGCATATACAGCCCACTGTGGTGCAGGCAAGTGGAGGCATGGTGGTGGGCATGAACAGGAAGCTGAAAGATCACACTTCAGCTGCATACAGGCAGCTGAGAGCACAGGCAGAACATGTGGAGTATGCTCTAAACCCTCAAACTCATGATGGACTTCCTCCAGCAATGCTGTACCTCCGAAAGGGCCTCTAACTTCCTCTGCCATGACAGGGTCTCATTCAAACCACAGGATATTTAGTCCAGTCCTTGAGCCACTATCTGTGTGTGACTCTGTCTAGTCCACACACCCTCAGGGGTCACGAAAGATGAGTAATGCAAACCTATGAACAGAGAATTCCCTTTCTCCTTTTCTGATACTGTCTCTTCATTCTCAAGTGACTACAGCCATTCCACTCTGCCTTCTTGTTACTTGAGAAATAAAGACAACCGTGCTTTATCACAATTTTAGGTACATTGTGCCAGGCTACAACTTCAGCCTCAAAGCTGCAAAGCAGACTATTCTTGTCTCCTACATTGTCACATGTCAACAAAACCTGCTACCTTGTTTTTCCTCTTGGAAACAAGTAGCTGTGACTTCTTTGGTCTTTTGTCTATGGAAGCTTAATATGCTCTGAGTGGACCTATCATATTAGAAGTAGAAACCACAGACGTCATAAAGACAGATGATGATGATAGGTAGGTAGGTAGGTAGACAGACAGACAGACAGACAGACAGACAGACAGACAGATAGATAGATAGATAGATAGATAGATAGATAGATAGATAGATAGATAAGACAGACAGATAGATGATAGATAGAGATAGATAGATAGATAGATAGATAGATAGATAGATAGACAGGATAGATAGACAGACAGATGATAGATAGATAGATAGATAGATAAATGGATAGATGATAGATAGATAGATAGATAGATAGATAGATAGATAGATAGATAGATAGACAGATAGATACAGATAGGTGGATGGATATTAGGTAGATAGATGATAGGTAGACAGACAGACAGACAGAGAGATAGGTAGGTAAATGGATGGGAAGAATGAATGGATAGATAGATGGATGATGGATTTGTATGAACTAAGAATCAAGTTTCTAATGCTGAACTACAGGTTGCCATCTTTCTGAGCTTACAGAGACTTGCTTTATCCACCTCTACCAGAGAAACAGCCGTTTCCCTCCTCTTGCAAACAGGTGTTCTCTACAGTACATCTCGACTCATTTTCATCCTCAGTTACTGCTTAAAAAGTCTCCATTCCCAAGTGTAGGTATCAAACCACTGATGAAAACAGATGGCTTCAGATGGCCTAGGCACCACACTAAACAGCATCAAGTCACACTCAAGTATTTTCAACTCTTCTGATTCTGTCAAGGAACAAATCTCAGCTTGGTGCTAATATGCCTTTAACACCTTTTAATAGTGGCTAATTTTCTCCTTTCCTACAGCAGCGCCCATGTGAAGAAACTTTTTCAGGCAGTAATATCTAGACAGAGAGGAACAACATCATTCTGCTACTTCTAGTTGACTTCTATTTGTAATGTTGCTGCTCTCCATTCATGGAAAAGATACACAGTTTGCTTTCTTTAAAAAATTACAAACAGTGAATTGATTTAAGAAAAGTTCAAAGTGACAGTATAGGTAAAATGTAGATAAGAATAGGGAAAATATTGTAGTATCATAGATAATTCTAGTCGCTGGAACTGATATTTGTTCTTCTCAACCCAAATCTCAGTACCATAACATAACAGAATTTATTTCTTGCTCTTGACAACCCTTATAGCACAATTTGGACATCTCCGGGATGCAGTAAGTTGCCTGTGTTCATCCGGGAACTAAGCATGGCAAGGCCTCCTTCTCTAACAAAGGATAACTGCACATGTGTGAGCAGAGGACACGAGAGAAAGGGAAGTGAACAGTAGAAGGTGTGGGAGGATCGTAGGAGGCTCGGGAGAAATTTCATGCTTTTGGCTGTGCTCTACTGGCTGCAACTCGGCCTTTGGCCACATTTCCTTGTGAGGTTGGGCAGGAAACGAGTGGACTTCTAACAGTAGGAAGGAAAGAGTTGTGAGTCTGGGTGAACTCAATGTTTGAGAAACTGCACTGATGTATCGGTTACTGTGGGTACTGTGGCAAATACTTGGTACAAACAACTAACGAAAAAATATATTTTGGCTCACAGTTTGAGGGTATGGTCTACCGTGGCAGGTAATTCACGGCAGCAGAGTGTGAGGTGGCTGGTCCTACCTCACCACAGGCATGAAGCAGAGAGTGAGAAAAGCTATGGTGTTTACCTTACTGTTTCCTGTCTACTTGTCTGTGACCCTAGTCCACGGAAGGGTGCGGCCTACACAGGGTGGGTCATTCCCCCTCCATTAAATCAGTCTATAAACTCCTTCACAGATATGCCCAGGGGGTTAGCTGCCAAACTGAGAGTCAATCTGAATTACTACATGGGTTATGTCACTTCAGGGCAGAGGAAAAGAGGAAGCTACCAGCCCTCAGAAACCTCCCTTCCTTTGGTAATAATGCCTTTGGATATTAACATTTTTCTTTCTGGTTTGCCTCCAAGTCCCCACGATTAGGCTTCTACCCAAGTAATGCAAGGGTCAGCCAGGCATCCCTCAGACATGCTGTCTTAGTCAGGGTTTCTATTACTGAGATGAAACACCAGGACCAAACTCAAGTTGGGGAGGAAAGGGTCTGTTTGGCTTATATTCCACAGCACTGGTCATTATCGAAGGAAGTCAGCTCAGGAACTCAAACAGGGCAGGAACCTGGAGGCAGGCGCTGACTCAGAATCCATGGAGGGGTGCTGCTTACTGGCTTGCTCATCATGGCTTGCTCAGCCTGCTTTCTTATAGAACCAGGACCACCAGCCCAGGGATGGCACCACCCACAATGGACTGTTCCCTCCCCCATCAACCACTGATTAAGAAAATGTCCCAGAGGTTTGTGTACAGCCCCATCTTGTGGAGGCATTTTCTTAATTGAGGTTCCCTCCTCTCAGATGACTTTAGCTTTCGTCAAGTTGACATAAAACTAGCCAGCACACGTGCTCTGTCCAGTTCAGTTCCCCGCCCCCACCATCTCTGACCCCATAAAGCCAGGGTCCAGATACAAGCTACCTATGTTTCCTGGTCCCTCTCTGCTCTAACCTTCCTGGCAGCTTCATAATAACAATGTAATCCTACTTCTCACCTTCCCCACAAAACCTTGCTCTGTGAGTTCAATTAGCTCCTTGAAATAATACTTGTGTGAATGTTAATTGAAAGATCTCCTCTCCTTCCCTCGAGGAAATTAAGAATATCTTACACAGAGGCTTCGTAAATTGTGTTGTTGTTCTGAACATGGCTTAGCCAGATGAGGCTGAGCCACTGATAACCGGGAGCATGTCCCTCTATGAGGGTGGAGGCTTTCCTGTGTGAGCACCAATCCACTTCTAGAACATTTTGGTCCCATCCCCACCCAGGATCCAAGACAGAGAGAGAGTGCCAGCTCTTTAAAAGTAGAATGCCCCCTGACCCCAGCATCTACCTCCCATCTCCATAGCTCACAGAAATCTAGCACAGGTCTCAGCACCACATAAAGACTTAAATGAATTCAGAATATTGTCCACACCACCCCAACATGAGCAGGCACCCAAATTGTGTTGTATTAATGTTTTTAAGAAGTATAATTTTAAACAACACAAACCAGCAAGTGTCAATTCTTTATAGTTATTCCCAAAACACTGTAACGTGAGGGAACTCTTTGCACTCTGTCAGAACAGACTAGAAGAAACAACCTCACAACTTAAGCCTTCACTCAGCTGTGACCTGAGCTTGACCTCACTATTTTAAGCTCCTATGAACTGCTGGCAGAGCGTGTGTGCAGACGTTCATTTCTATAAATATGTTTGGGAGAGAGGCAGTCTTTGCAACCCATTGGTGTCTCACGAGTCTATCCGTAAGATGCCAAACTAGCAGAAATGACCCCCGCAAACAGACACTCTCATTCTTTGGAAAAATATCTGCAGTTCCTGGATTTAAAGGGGTGGGGGGGCGTTGGGAAGAGCTTGTCATCTTGCTGGCTACAAGAGTGTTGAGTCCAATAGTATCTGCATAGTCTTCTCCAGTACCAGGTCCTATGTCCACATGAGTGGACTCTGGGGCCTGACTACAGTCTGGACTTTCTACTTCCTACCTACAAGGCTTGGAGCAAGCTACTTCCCATGGAGCTTAAGACTTGATTCCAAGCTCTCCAACCAACACACAAAGAGGGCAGCAACAGCCGCGCCAGGAAGAGGGGACGACAACTAGCTAGGCATAAGTCAGTCATTCCATTCCTTCAGGCTAGTTTGAACCTTTCCATAATGGATTCCCATAGTAAGTGGGTTTTCCAAGTCCTCTTTCACAGAACAACTTGCTTCTCTATGGCAGAAAATACGTCGGCAATTCCTGTTTGCCACAATGTGGAACACGGTCCCTTAGGTTGCCTGTTTGCTTATGCTCATGACACAACAGCATGACCTTACTTCTCTAGACTTCTGTCTTCAGCTGCTCAGACTGAGTGAGAATCAAATTTCTGATGTGTATTGAATTGCTCGTTTATTGGAATTTTCCCAGGGTCCAGGGTTCAAATCCCTGTTCAGGCATCAGATATCAGAATTTTCCCAGGGGCCTGCCCTCAGAAAATCCCTCCCAGAGTCGTGGGGAAGATGCTCCCTCTGGTGTGGGGTTATCTGAGGGAAAGAAATCTATGTACATCATGCTCTTTTGTCCATTTACTTTATTTCTCTAAGACAAAAATCTATCTATACAGCTTCAGCTCCACCCTCATAGCTCTTCTCTGTACCCACTTTCCCATCCTCTCACAGCCCCAACAAAGCCCTTATGCTTTCAATCTCATCTTCATCCCCTGTTCCTTCATCCTCCATCTTCCCTCCCTCTTCTCCTCTCCTCACCTGATTCTTATTTCTACAAAGATCTGCCTTGTTCCTTTCTCTTGAGCCATGCCACTCTCTGCTTGGCCCAGAAATTCTGCCCCAGCCTTCATTCCCACCTGGATATGCAAAAACCCTCTGTTCTGAGTCAAATGCTCTGGAATGCCGTTTGACCAGTCTGGGGAAGGAAAGTCTGAGCTTCATTTGCACAAGACACAAAGCTATGCATCTACAGTCAGCCTGTCTCCTAGGCTCTGTAGGAGTGTTACCTGGTTCATCAGCTGTAGGTCTGAGAAGCCTTATACTGTTTGCCTTATGGCCTAGTAGTATATGAGTGTGCCACAACAACTCCGGTGTTGTCCATGTGACATGAACAGTTATGTCCGTAATAGCGGACAGGAGATACGTGTCCCACGGGACTAAGCTCCCTGGAGGTCCCTGGCAGAGTGCCCATGTTATGCTTCCTTCTTGAAGGAGACGTGCTTCATGGATCATGAGCTCCCTGGGCTATGGGTTCCGTATAACAGCTTTTCTGATAATGTTCTAATTAATCTATGAAGCACAGCCAAAATTAATAAATGCTTGGGTTGTAAACTATAGAGGAAAGGGGAAGCTGGACATGGTTCTTAATCAGATACAACAGAATGAGCTATTTCTTAAAGACCCCAAGCTGCTAGATAAAGAAAGTATAACAGTTCAGGCACTTCTAAGAAATAAACCCTCACCCACTAGAAATCTTTTAGGAATCCCAACTAAAATGATTTATGGTAAAAAACGTTATCTCATAGGAGGCAGATGGTGGGCCTCTCCATTGAGGAAGTTCAACATGGGAAACTTAAGGACTACAACAAAACCCCTTCCTCTTACAGGCGTAAAAGTACAAGAGTTCATATTCCAACAAGTAAAAAGGTTCTATATTAAAAGAGATATGTGATAGAGAACTAAAGAAAAACTTAGAGAGGGTCTACAGCATCCAAATTGGCCAAGTGGACCATGAGAACCAAAAAGGTAAAATGTATTATAAACTAGAAAACTGCTGGGATAAGATAAAGGACACAGCTGCAACCTCAAGAAGTCTGCACAAGTCTAGGGACTGTACTAAGTTTAAAAAACACAGACTGCTCTTTGGGTCATAAAGTTCTTGTGGGTGAAAGGATATGCTAGCACCGATTAATAATTGTGTGCTTGCTGTTTTTTAAAGATGATGTAATTGAATTATTGCCAAGCTCTTGTTGTTCCTTGTATGACTTGATAGTTTTCTTTTTTGTATATAAACTCCTAATTTACAAAAGTAAAATTACAACAGATTCAAACCACTTCTGAGTGTGTTGTCTGTCTGTCATTCGCCGAATCCTTGCCTTCCTGACTACCCAAGCCCTGGTTCTCCTACGGTCGTGGTACCCCAGGTGGGCCAGTTCATGACATGAGTGCATAAGAATTTTATAGCAGGAGAGCTGACATACATTAAAAACTGAATAACATCAAATATTCCTTGATAAATGGTTCCTCTTGAAGGACTCCTTGGTCAATCAAGGTATAGCTTATTATATACAGTTGGACTCCTAGTTTATATTCTTGTGTCCCCTGACACTTGCTCTCCTCCACCTTCCCCTTTCATGTGTATGTGGCATGAACCCGGGCTTGCATGCATGTGGGTCTGTATGTACGTGCATGCGTGTGATGGTGTAAAGCTAACCTCAGGGGTCTTCCTCAGTATCTCTACTTTATCTACTGAGGCAGGGTGTGCTAATTTACTTCTGTTGGTGTAGTAAAACAGGAACCAAAACCAACCTGAAGGGTTATTTCACGTTACAGGTTACAGTCCATCATCCAGGGAAGCTACAGCAGGAATTCAAGGCAGGAGCTTGAAGCAGAGACCAGGAAGGAGTGCTGCTTACTGACTTCCTTCCTTGGCTTGCTCAGGTACCTTTCTTATACAGCCAGGCCCACCTGCCCAGGGCTAATACTGCACACAGTAGGCCAGACCCACCTGCCCAGGGCTGATACTGCACATAGTAGGCCAGACCCACATACCCAGGGCTGATGCTGTACATAGTAGGCCAGACCCACCTGCCCAGGGCTGATACTTCACACAGT
>CABHPQ010144003.1:27393-41758 GCA_902168405.1 Peromyscus aztecus
ACATAGTAGGCCAGACCCACCTGCCCAGGGCTGATACTTCACACAGTGGGCCAGACCTACCTGTCCAGGGCTGAGACTGCACACAGTAGGTCAGACCCACATACCCAAGGCTGATACTGCACATAGTAGGCCAGACTCTCCTACATCAATTAGCAATGAAGAAAGTGTCTCACAGACATTGCCATAGGCCAGTGTGATCTAGTCAATTCTTTAGCTGTAGTTCTCTCTTAACATGTAACTCTAGGTTCTTCTCAAGTTGACAAGTAAAGCTAACTATGACCCACAGCCTCTGCCTGATCCCAGAGTTTGCAAACATGCCTGCTCGCTCTGGAAGTACTTTGTATCCCCCTTCTGAGTACAGAATGACAGGCAGGTCATCACATGCAGCCCACATTTATGTGTTCTCAGGGTCCTCACTCTTGCTCTTGCGTGCAGTAGCAAGCACAGTACCTGCCGAGCCATCCCCCAGCCCTGTCTTTGCCTCTCCTAGTCCAGACGTGACCCTGAGAATCTGGACATGATGAAATCTGGTGTCCTGCAAAGATCACTGTGAAATACCACAGCTATCTCCCTTTTCCAGAAGGGGTGAGATGGGTGCTGGAAGAGACAGGAGAAGACTCCTTCTACAGTACCAGCCAGACTCTGTCCTCACACTATGGGCTCTCCAAGCACATAAGGAGAGGGACACACACAGTAGGGTGACCTGTGGAGCTCTGCTCACTTTGCTTTTGCACACGTTCCCTCTCAACAGGTAGCAATGAGGAAAGGATGGCTTGCTTCTGGAGCTTGAACAGTGGAGGATAAACATGCTTCCCTCAACTTTATTCAGTAGAATACTTGCTGGTAATTGATCTCAGGACTTCAAGTGATGTACGGGTTGGGAGAAAGCAGTTTTACAAGCCTTCCTTTAAATAATCTATTTTAATCAGAGCCTAATAAACTATTGGCATATCTATTATTATTAGAGTATCTCAGAAAACTCACAGATTATCTGAGCCATGTCCTTGAGAAAAAAATCAACTCTAAAGATAATTTTATTACTTTGGGCCTTTGTCTTTGTAGACCTAGACCTGTAATTTTAAGGAATTCTAAATGTAAAAAACAGAAAGAATAAAAGAAATCAGTTTGGGTTTTATGCTAAAAATTTAATAATCATACCAAAGTAAAGGTCAAAAATATATTTAAAGCTAGTTAATATTATCATCAGAGTCAGAGAAAATGCATAATGACAGTTCTAATTGCTACATTCTCTTGTTTCATCCTTCAGAGGAGCAGCAATTACACCTCCGTGAGAGTCGCACTTGGGCACCTGTAATCTTGACACTGACATTTCCTCCAGCTACACAGGGGTTTGGACCTGGTGGATCTGAAGCTTCCAGAACGTAACCGTGTCCCTGATGGCTTGAGATGAGCATCCAACTATCACTTGTTTTCTGCTCAGTATGAACAAGTGCAGCCAGGTCTGGTGGTCCAGGTCCATAGGCTCACATGTAAGAGACTAGGCGGGAGGACTCTTAAGTTCAAAGCTTGGCTGGGCTCATTTTAAGTTCAGAGATAGCCTGGTAACTTAATGAGCCTATCTCTCAAAACAAATGGAGTTGGGGTGGCTGGGGACATAGCTTAGTGGCTCAGTATGAGCCAGGCTCTAAGGTTAACTACCAGAATTATAAACAAAACAGAAAACAAGTAAAAAAAGATTTGCCTAACCTCTGTCAAACTCCCTCAAGGTTGAAGCAAGTCTTGGTTTCTAGGCAGTGCTGCATGGACTGTCTGTGACTGTTGACACCTGTAATATCACCTGCCTGGTCCTGTCTTGCCTTTAGGCAAGTTTTATCCTCTGCCTCTCCAACTCTTTGCAGCCTTTCTGGGACAGTTCCTAGAAAATTATTTTGTAGAATGTAAAATGTATTCACAAAGACAATGTTTTGAGGTCAGTTGTCACTTGCAAAGATACTAACTCAAGGTCAGTGAGATAGCTCAACAGATAAATGTGCTGCTGTCGAGCCTGCCGACCTGGGTTTGAGCCCCAGGACCCTGTGGTAGAGGGAGAGACTGACATCACAGTTGTCTTCTGACCTCCCATATATGTGCCATGGGTCATGGCATGTTCCTGGAACTGGTAGAGCATCTCTTGGCTGTCTTTTCTTGCCAAGGTCAGTGGAAGAGGCCATAAGATACAGGCATTGTAACTACAAGATGGCTCAGTTCCTACTTGCTCTCTGACTGAGGTACAGGACCACCTCAAACTCTTGAACAACCCTTGAATGGGAAGTCACCAGAAGGCAGTGACATTTGCTGCTGCTGAACATCAATCCTATCCTAGAAACTCAGGGTTAAGGTCAACTGTCTGAAGTCCAGCCCTTCAATCCCCACCACAGCAGCTTCACATAAGTCCAGATGCTTTGTTTCTGGAAACTTCCTTCTGTGCAAATAGATGAGAAGGATAATAGGCAGAGAATTGCTGCATCATGGCACCTTGGATATTTCCATATAGACCATGTAGCTCAACTGCTAACATCCCATTTTGGTCATGGAAGGATGTCATGAAATTTGTCCTGAAATGAAAGGATAACACCGGACTGTGGTGGGCAGGCTTTTCCACCCATGTCCTCTTTTCAATGAGTCCATCCTGAGTCCCATTCCCTTAAGGGCACAGCTGCAGGTTCCTTGTCTATAAAACTATTCACCTATAACTTATCATCAGCCACCTGTCACCTGGCTTTGCATTTGGTGTCACTATGCATGAGACACTGGAGTCAGAGGTTTGGTGCCACATTGACAGGCTCTTGCTGCCAGTGCAAAGAAGACATGTCTGAATTCTCCTGAGCTCACCATTGCCTTACTAGCTAAAACTCTGACAATGGGGACAGTGAGCACTGAAGATGATGTCCCACACAATGGGGACAGCTAGCATTGAAGATGCCCTACAATCCCTACACTGATGCTTAGGGACCAATCGACCACTAGATACAGGACCAAGAGACTTAGGAATACAATTGGTTGCTCAGCTTCAGAGGATCTAGTATTGAGCTGTCCTCCTGATGCAGAAAGAATGAAATGGGAATCCAGCAGGACTGGGGCTCTCTAATCTGAAGGTAATCAATTTCTAATCGGCAGGTAATCTTAATCAGTTCCTTGATTAAGACTCTCAAACAAGCTAGTCAGTCTCCAACCACAACTTTAACGTTCTGGAAAACTGGCCTCCAGGTTAGCAAATACTGATGGCTCCAACCAGTAAGCACTCATCTCTGACACGTGGTAGAACCATCTGGTGAAATCAGAAATGTACCAAGTAGTGACCACAGCCTTTGGCATAACCCATAGAGAAAATCAATACACCCTGACACACCACATAATGTGTGTGGCATTTTGTATCTTTGCTAAACCAGTGAGTTAGAAGCATATCATCCCCATGATGAATAATTCCCCTCAAGTTAAATAAACAATGTGGTGATGTTTAGTTTACCAAATATTACTAAACACACATGTAAATGTGAATTGTATAGAAATGTGTTTGTTAACTACTGGAGTTGTCTGAAAAAGAGGGTTTACACAGACAATGAGATTACACCTTCAAACATAAATGAGAGTTTTCTAAGATGTCCAATGTTTCTGGCTGGAAATTGTTATATTTTCATTTCTGTTGCTATAATAAAATGCCCAGATGAAAAATATCTGAGAAGAGAAAGGAAGGGTTTATTCGGCTTATATATAATTCCCGATTACATTCCATCAGGGCAGAGAAATTACAGTGGCAGGGAATCACATCATATCCACAATCAAGAGCAGGAATAAATGCATGCAGGCCTGCTTGCTTGCTTTCTCGAACTTTCACTCCGTTCAGGACCCCCCACCCCACCCCTGCCTAGGGAATGTTGCTGCCCACAAGGGGCTGGGTCTTCCCACATCAGCTGATAATTAAGACAATCCCCCTAGACAGGCTCACAGGCAAATCTGAGCTAGATAGTTCCTTGATTAAGACTCTCTTCCCAGGTGACTCTGGGTTGTGTCAAGTTGACAGTTAAAAACTAACCCTACATCTCAGTCTCATGAATCTTTGGATCTGAACCAATCTATAATTTTATGAATTGATTGGACTTGTTAAGTGGAACACTACCACACAGCTTCTCCTTTGGCAATTACACAGCATTCCGTGGTGCAAGGAGAATGGTGGCATGGTTCTGTTTCCATCAGGCCTATATATTCTCACTAGAGCCAAAGCTACCGGGACACATTTTGATGGGTGTAAGGAAAAAGTTTTCCAAGAAAGAGATAAGTGCACTACACCTGACATTATTTCTGGGAAGAAGAATGGCATTTCCTTACGTTTGGAGTATGTTACTTTAAAGATGATTCTTGACGAAGGACTGTAAGAAGGAAATCTGTGATTACCATATAAATGACGACGAAGAAAGAAATGCTGCTTGCTGGCAAAACCATAACTCCCATTAATGAAGCCCTCAAACAGCCAGCCTGTTCTTGGGGAAATAGCCTCATGTTCTAAGCAGAAACTGTTAGAACTAATTAAAACAAAATTGTGAAGCATTCATTTTATTATTCTCGCAACCACAATGTTTACCCAGGCCGTTCTCTGCTCCAAGCATGATCCAGATAGAAATAGCGCAAAGCTGAATGGGATGCATGTTTGGTTGGTTGGCATCCTGCTGCCATTTCTGCCCTGGAACACCGTGTTCCTGCACTTCCTTGCTTCCTGTAGTAACCAGTGGTGTTAACACGAAAGGACAGGTTTCAGAAATTACCAAAATAATAATAAGACAGGTAAGATGTCCCAAAAGACATTGAAACTTTGGATCCAGCATTTACAGATTGAAAAAAATCATATGGTTTTTAAGAACTTGCTCCACAGATTACATCTTCTTTAAAGGGGGAGGAGCTATGGAGACAACTCAGTCAATAAAGAGCTTGCCTTGCATGTGTTCAATCCCAGAACAAGTTTTTTCAAACGTGCTGGGTGTGGAGGCACACACTGGTATTCACAGTGCCACGGATTTGCAATCCCAGTGCTAGCGCGGTGGAGACAAGTGGACCCTCTGGAGTTTGCTAGCCAGCAGGCTTAGGCTGTTTGGTGAGCTCCTGGTTCCGTGAGAGGCCCTACCTCGAAACAACAACAACAACCACCACCACCAAATAACCCCAAAAGAAACAAACCACAGCAATGAAGAAAGGCCTCATGGTGCTTCCTCAACACTAAACAAAGAACTGTCAGCAACCAAGGAAGGTGGAAGAGGAGAGGAGGTCCTCCCCAGGGAAGAGCAACCAACCAATCAGTCCTGAAAACACACAGACAAATAACATTGTATGGACTGAGAAGGTCACACTATTTATGAATATATATGTATGCATATACATATGTGTGTGCAATAACAGTGAAAAAAGAGCCTATGAATTTGAAGGAAAGTGGGAAGGGGTACATGGGAAGGTTTGGTGGGAGGGAAGGGAAGGTTGAAATGTTTTAATTCACATAGTGTCAAAATAAACACATACACACCAAAGGAAGAGTAGCCAGTACCTGAGGGATGACACCTGTGTTTGCTCTCTAGCCTTCACATGGTGTATATACATACATGCACATGCATGAACACAGACACACAGACACTCGGATACACACACTAATTTTTTAATGGGAAAGGAGAAATAAGCATAGCGGAGAAACAGAGTGGAGCCCTTTAATCGGGAATTAAACTGTTTGCCACCACAGCGGAGCAGGAGAACGCTCTGTGGTTCCTGATATAAGGAGTCTAGTGAGAGACAAGCCCCGCCTATGTGATCCTCTGCAGAAAAGAATGAATGAATACAGCCACCAAAGTGCGCAGACAAATCCAGACTGGGATGCGGAACAGAACAAATGACCTGGACTTTCCAACAACACCCTGCACTCCTGCACAAGACAGAAATGGGGGGACGTATCTAAATGGAAAGCAGCCAAGCAAACAGAAGACTCAAAGGCAAGGTGTACTCACAGATGAAAGCATGTCACTTTAATCACTTGAATTGCTAGGAAAATCTCAGCATGGCCTGCATGTCCAGGGTATATCATGGTGGTGCCCAATGCCCTGATGCCAATGATGCTATGATGGTGAAGGGACGAGCTTCTGCTCTCACATGAGTAGGTTGAAGTATATAGGGGTGGAACAGCATGATATTGGCAACTTCCTTTCAAATGGCTTTAAAAAAAAAAGTGTTCCAACATATCCAAATAGAAATCTATGGAGGAGAAGTAGCCAAAAGCAGCAAAGTATTCCCAAGAGGGGTTGGGGGGCACACGGGTGTGCAATGTGCTTCTCCTCAACTCCTCTGTTTAATCTGAAGCTTTGCATTAGAACACAAGCTAGGGAAGCATGCAAGAAAAAAACGATGACTGCTTCAAGTGGCTAATGACAGCTGTGGACAAGAGAACACAGCCATGTTCAGGGGCCACCCTGCTGAAGCTTGTGGTGCTGCATCAGAAGGTCCCCTGGATGACAGAGGGAAGAATGTCATCTGAATGACAGAACTGCCCAGGAAGTGCACACAGAATTCACAAAAGTTCATGATGCCTCAAATGCTGCTCCCAAGGAGCATCCTCTGTTTTCGATTGTTAGAGACATGACCTAGAACACTTCACCAGTGAGCATTTTCCCTCTACAGGACAAAGAGACACAGCCCAAAGACCACGTCTACTAAACTGTTCAGTGCATGAGTTCCTGAGGAGAGGTGTCACAGCTCTAAGACAACATGGATGCATGCATCCCCATCCCTGTGCATGATTGTAAATGAACCCCAATTCTAATGGGAACCCAGACGTTAGATATCAAGATTTCCTTCTTAATTGTTAATTTGCTGCCCATAAATTTTGTAAAAGTCTACATATGAACAAATCCATCAATGTTTTCGGTTTGTTTTTTGTTTTTTGGTTTTTTTTTTTGTTTGTTTGTTTTTTTTTTTTTTTTTTTTTTGAGACAGGGTTTCTCTGTGTAGTCCTGGCTGCCCTAGAACTCACTCTGTAGAATAGGCTGGTCTCAAATTCAGAAATCTGCCTGCCTCTGCCTCCCGGATGCTGGGATTAAAAGGCATGCACCACCATTGCCTCACTCTGTACTTTTAAAAGCAAAAATCATGAGCTCTTTGTAAATAACATCTTGGTATTAAAAGAAAAAAGAATAAAGATGTTTATGTATATAAAGTAGTAAGAATTCCAAGCCCAGGCCCCATCCTTCTTCACTGCCCTTTGCACCTAGGGAAAACTCTTCAGGGGAGTGTCCCTATTACAGAGAAGCATCTCCATGCCCCCTACACACCTGCTTTCCCCCCACCCCAGCCTCTCTCACATCACCGGGTCCTTACAAGATCAAACAGGCTTTGCAGTTGTGTCCACTGTACAATCAGATTCACACTACAAAGCGCTTGCTCTTCCTTACAGGTCGTCAGATGATGACATGGAACTCAGATGTAACAAAGGTGCTGACCCCGCCCAACACAAAACTCAAAATCACAGGAAATCAGCTTTCTGTTTGTATCACAGGACTAAAGCTAAACAAGATAAAAGTAACTCCCCTCTTCATTTATTGCTCAGTTGTGGTGCAAAGTAATTAGGTAGTTACGCTGGGAACGGTTGGCATAGGAAGCCACAGAGCCACCTCCCTTTGCAACGGGGCAAGGATCGCCACACTTTAACCCCAAATTCAAGATTATATGTGACCCCTGTCCATGGCACCAACCACATAGATAAATGATGGAGGAGGTAATTTCTTGCTATAACTTTTGTTTGACATTGTGTGTTAAATTGAAAATATGTAAAAAAAAATATGTAAAAAAATGTAATATTCAGATTCCATGACTAAATGCTTACCTTTCTCTAAAGAATGTATGGCATCACAGGACATAACCTTCAAATATACAACTTAGACCTGGGCATGTACTTTTTCTTTAATTTTATGTGCATTGGTGTTTTGCCAATGCATGTCTGTGTGAGGGTGTCAGATCCCTGGAACTGGTTACAGACAGTTGTTCGTTGCCATGTGGGCGCTGGGAATTGAACCCGGGTCCTCTAGAAGAACAGCCAATGCTCTTAACCTCTGAGCCATCTCTCCAGCCCCTGGGCAGGTATTTTTCAGCTCACACATTTTCCTCCTCAAATCTCATTTGTCAAATGCACAACTTCACTGTTATAAAAATGCTCTCTGAAAGCTGGTGTGTATGAGTACATGCCCTGTATCATTTTACCTGAGCTTTGTGGTGTCATAAGAAAGGTATCACTACTGGTCTATGGCCCCATCCTCAGATGCGGGCAACACCTTCCTTGTAAATGATGGGGAGTTATGAAGACAGCCTTTGGCAAGGAGCAGCTTCCAGAGCACACAGTGTGTATGTGCAGAGAGCTGGAAACAAAGCCTGTCACCGGGGTCACACATCAGTTGAGGATGGTCCTAAAAGGAAGGTGAGACAAGCTGTACCATGTGGATCAGACTCTCAGGAGATAGAGGTGAAATGGGACAAGGGGTACACTGCCTGGGATGTCTTCAGGAATGTGACATAAACCTAGCTTGAGGAGAACTGAGTAATATCAATGCCTGCTGTTAGGTCGACAGGTACCAATAACATGAAAGCTGGACAGTGTCACCAGAGGAGTCCGGACAATGGGCAAGCTCTAAGCGAGAAAGAGCCTTGAGACTAATGTTAACAAATAGCCGATTCCCAGCGGACACAACACAGTGAGCTCAAGTAGCAGCTGGCTTTAATGTACCACTTCCAGAGCACACCCACCCTGTTCTGTCTCCATCCGATCTCTTCAACCACACCATAACAGAAAAGGCCAATGAGGTGGGCAAAGACAGCTGGAAACCTGAGGCATTATATATTTGCCCATTCAAAAGAACGTCGTGTTTGGAAACCTGTGGAATTCTTTCTCCAGCTTCAAGATCACAGGTCTGCAGGTGTGGAGTAGCAAGTAAAACAAGAAAACAGGGAGATGCCTGCAGGCTTCAAAAAGTAGAACTAGGCAGCTCAACTTGGTCTTTCATTTGGGTGACCAACAGTGAAAATTTTGAAGATCTAGACTCATTATAAATAATGACTCCACCCCCGCCCCGCCCTCCGCCAAAATAACAAAACATTTAGATGCCAAGCATCTCATTCAAATGGATTTTTGTTAAAGAGTGAAATGGACAGACCTAGAGTCTCAGGAAGTTGGAAAGAGAAACAGCAGCCAGGGGAAACATGCTCCCAGTGGTCAGCGTGAAGGTGATGCCCAGCAATGCCCGCTGGGCTTTCCTTGGATAAGGCTAGTGTGCTCCGCTGTCTCAGCCAACAGTGATGGGGACTGACTAATCCAATTTGGCAGAAGCCAGCCCAAGAACAGATTCAGCAGCAGGCTTCATGTTTTAAGGAGGCTTCTCCAGTGTGAGTCTTAGGGAAAACCTTCAGAGATTTGTGGCCACTGTCAGAGGCCGAATTTAAAAAGGACAGTTGTGGGGAGATGGCGCTGGGGAGATGGCTCAGAGTTAAGAAAACATGCTGCTCTTGCAAAAGACACTAGTTTGGTTCCTAGCACTAGTGTGTGGCTCAGAACGCTCTGTAACTAGATAGAATGAATTTGATACCTTCTTCCATCCCAATGGTGCATAGATATACGTGCAGGCAAAAAATTCATACATGGAAAATAAAAAATAACTCTTTTTAAAGAGAGAAGGCACAGTCCTCTCAAAAGAAGTAGGACCATATTAGAACCACCCTTGCCTGGTTGTCTGAGCTGATTTTGCATTTCATTCTTTTCTATTAAATGTATTAGGGGAGGGGCCTAAGGAGCAAGCTGCTGGCAGCTGAATGTGCTCTGCTGTCCTTCTGAGAGGATTTGCACCATTGCTCTCTGAGCAGAGCGATGAAAACCAGAAGTCACGGTGGGCTGGCCATCATATTCGCCCTAGCCAAGCAAGCCAGGAGCCCGGGGGAACACCTCTTATGTGTTCCTCAGTTCGGAGGCTGCACATATCCCATGTCTGGCTACTACAACAGGCCAGAAGTTCCTAACCCAGTTTGACTAAAATGCATCCACTCTCTCCAGTTGATTCAGACCTAGCCTAGAACGTGCAGAAACAGTTACAAAATGACAGCGGGTGAATGTCTCTGCTGGGTTTCTTCTCTTTGTGCTTCTGCAGTACCAAATCCAGGCCGCGAGCCGAGCCGTTTGTGAAATACAGCCTTCTTTATTTTTAAGCTGGTGAACACTGTCATTCATCCTGGAAGGACAAAATCGGCACGACCGCCCTCCCCCAATCTTGAACATAAGCCACTAGAATTGCTCTCGGAGACGCCCGAGGTCCTCTGAGTCTCTTGGGACCTTCTCATCTATCAATACTATGACATCAACATGCTCTTTTCACTCTTACCCCGACACTTGTACAGTGGAGTTTACCAGACTGAGATGATACCATTGCTGCAGCTAATGGACAGTGTATTTGTGTATTACTATTCTTATGCTTGAAAACATTCTTCACTGTGTTTAAGAAAACCCTATTTATTGACACTATAGTAAATGCTGGTAGTCCATCCAAACAAAATATTCGTGCAGTCTTCAATGCTATTAAGAATATGAAGGGCACCTATAAGGTGGCTGGGTGGGTAAGGGTGATTACTGCCACGCCTGACACGATCTCTGGGATCTACATGATGGAAGGAGAAAACTTTCTGCATAAGTTGTCCCATGACCTCCACACACGAGGTACGGCATGCATAGGTACATGTGTGTACATTGACACACATCCATACTTCATGCACACGATAAACTGTAATAAGATATAAAGGGGATTGTCAACATTTTATAAGGGGTAGAAGAGTATTCCTATGGTTGACTTTTAGCCAGATGGTGGTTCATGCCTGTTATCTCCACACTCAGGATGCTAAGGCAGGAGGATTGAGTTCAAGGCCAGTCTAGACTACAGAAGCCTTGTATCAAGGGGGAGGGGAATCACAAATTGAAAAAATAAGAATTTCATTAAATTCTTACAATTTTCTACATGAAAATTCCTCAACTCTTTTTCTTGTTCCACACCATTGTTAAGCAATCTCTTATTTTATATTCATTTACTATTTCAATAAACTTTTATTTGCAATCATCATAATGTCCCCCAGACAGTAGTAAAGTCCACTAGTACTGTACCCATGTGGCTAAGCTGAGTAGAAGGCCGATGACACACACATCCTTCAGAAGGGGTTCCACAGCCTGTCTGAGTTAGGGTTTCTGGTGCTATGAAGAGCCGCTACGACCACGCCAACTCTTATAAAGGAAAAACATTTAACTGGAGTGGCTTACAATTCAGAGGTTTAGTCCACTATCATCATGGTGTGACATGGTGGCATGCAGGCAGACATGGTGCCAGAGAAGGAGCTGAGTCCTTACACGTTAACTTGCTGGCAACAGGAAGTAGTCTGAGATACTGGGTGTGGTTTGAGCATATATGAGACCTCAAAGCCTGCCTCCACAGTGACACACTTCCTCCAACAAGGCCACACCTACTCTGAAAAAGCCACACCTCCTAAGAGTGCCACTCCCTTTGGGGGCCATTTTCTTTCAAACCACCACACAGCCCAAAGTAAAAAAATGCCCAATTGTCCATTTTCTTCCAGAAAGACATTGAGCCCTTCTGAAGCATTTGTGTTATCCAGTCATTTCAGATCCTAATCTGTTTTCCAGATATAAATATCTTGTTAGCTCAAACACAAAGTGGCTCTCAAATGCCAGTTTCCACCCACCACTTCCACTCATTAGAATTCTTGTGGTGAGCACCTAATACAAAGATAAATTGCAAACTCTATTCACGAATATAAAAGCATGTTACCCACATACATTCCAGAAAAGTTTTTGTATTTTTTTTCAATTCAGAGACTTTTTCTCATCCAAATCTTATTACCAGGAGCCTAAGCAGGAAAATTCACATTATAATGTATGAGAACCGTTTCCTCTGATTATACAAACATGATATAAATAGTTCGGCGCACAGTGCTTAACTGGATAAATATTAGCATGCCATTATCATCATTTACTGACTCATCTGTGAACTGGATCTCCTCTGCAAACTTCATAGAAACAAGAGAAGATGAAACAAGGCCATGAGTGAGCCCTGCTGCACACTAGGGACTCCATAAATATCTCCATTTCAACACTCCGAACATATGAGAAGCATGCATACTGCCTATGGTCTCCGGACAAGGACACTGATGCTCAGAAAGGGTTAGTGGTTTGTTCAAGGCTGAAGGAGCAAAATGAGGCTGGAGTCCATTCCATGCCTGTCTGATACTATGATTCACGCCACACCCCTCTACTACGGTCTCCCCTCACAGCAATCCTTTTTCTCAAGAACCCTCCCCAAAACAAGCATCTTCAGACATCAGCTGACCCACAAACATGAGCTGTGAAGGTTCCCCTGGTGCTTTTCTACAGCATTTGTGTGATTTCAACAGGCGTAGTGGAATAACATAATAAATGATACTGTACTCAGTGAACACTGTAACAATGATAGGCTCTTTAAAACATTTTGAGAGCAGAATCCACTGCTAATATTATTCCATCTCATCACCATCCCCCTGTACTTCACTCAGATGAGGAAAGTTCAGTCATGTATAACGTCATTTATATGTATGCTTTCAGGGCTGACCATTTGATACTGGATAACCAATTTCTCCTCCTCCCAGAAGTCTTCAGTTTCCTATAGTTCTTTGTGCAGTGTTGAGTGCTTTCCACTGTCTACTTTAGCTTGCCTATTGCTGTCCTTGTTCAGCTCATGTTTAGGGAGCCATGTTGGAGAGACTTTATGGGTATAGTTTCTGACTGAATACGCTGTATTTATGTTTTTAGAAATATCTATATCTATATATGCATGTAGTAACAGTCACTATAAAAGAGGCTTGAGTTTGAAAGAGAGCAAGGAGAAGATTATGGGAGACTTGGGAGGGAAGAAAGGGAGGAGGGTAATGATGTAATTCTATTATAATCGCAAAAAAGAGGTCATTTTTTAAAAAGCTTAGTCATGTAGGCCTTTTCAGCTGTATTGGCATGAATAGGAAGTGGGACTCCAGCAAGGGACACTCTCCATCCAAGTCAAACCGCAGCCCTCTGGGCTGTGGGGGAAGGCAGAGACTGACACTAACATGCACTTCGGCCCCTACAGGTAACTCTAGATCAGAATAAGGTTAGCTAGTGGGCAGGAGTTGGATTTTATTTTAAAGATGTGTGCACAACTGTGTATATGGTATGACAAAATATGGAGTTTTTAAAAAGACTAGAAGGTGATACACCAAAATGATAAGGCTAAGAAAAAATTATCTCTAGGTAGTATAATTTCCAACTACAAGCTCTTTTTGTATTGTCCAACTTGTTCCAAAAATTATTAATGTGTAACATGCACAACTATTATTAAAAAGAAAAATGACTATGCAACTTTATGGAACATATGGAGTTTGTTGTTGTTGTTTGTTTGTTTGTTTGTTTGTTTTTCAAGACAGGGTTTCTCTGTGTAGCTTTGCGCCTTTCCTGGAACTCACTCTGTAGCCCAGGCTGGCCTCAAACTCACAGAGATCCACCTGCCTCTGCCTCCCGAGTGCTGGGATTAAAGGCATGCGCCACCACCACCCAGTGTAATATATGGTTTTTAATTATATCATTGTCAGCCTGATGGATAGCTCAGTAGATAAAGCACTTGCTGTGCCAGAAGACCAGAGTTCAGGTCCCCAGAACCACATAAAAGCTTGGTAGGCATGGTGGCCACCTGTAATCCCAGCTCTCAAGAGGCAGCAACAGGGATTCCCAGACCAGGCTGGCTAGTGGGACTAGTAGATGGGTGAGCCCTAGGTTCAATTGAGAAACATCACATCAATAAACAAGAGAGCTATCCAGGGAGATACTTCAGGTCTCTCATTCACACAGGTTCAGCACACGCACACAGGAAGAGAAGAAGTCGGCCCAAGAGCATGATAAAGTTGATGACCCATAATGACTGTTTTCTGACTATAATGGTGGAGAGGCTTTAAAGCTGCTTTGCATATGCTCATTCCAAACTTTTCTTGGTAAGTACCACAGCAGTCTGTTTAACTGAGTGCTTCTCACACTTGTTAAGTACTCACAGCGGTCTGTTTAACTGAGTGCTTCTCACACTTGGTAAGTACTCACAGCGACCTGTTTAACTGAGTGCTTCTCATACTTGGTAAGTACTACAGTGGTCTGTCTAACTAAGTGCTTCTCAAACTTGGTAAGTACCACAGCGGTCTGTTTAACTGAGTGCTTCTCACACTTGTTAAGTACTCACAGCGACCTGTTTAACTGAGTGCTTCTCACATTTTGTGTCAGATGTCTTCTTTTAACTAGCATTTTTTT